>OMKN01043689.1:0-10058 GCA_900302345.1 Melanonus zugmayeri | reverse complement strand
GATTTTAGGTGCAATTTCAGGGGGGCAACACGCACACATTAAAAAGACTGAACAGCAGATTGACGAGTAATGACAATCCCCAGCTGTCGTCACGCATGCAGGTGTGTTCAACGGTGCAATAAGTGCTTGTGTGTGTGTGTGTGTGTGTGCGTGCATGTCCGTGTGCATGTGTGTGTGTGTGTGTGTGTATCCAACTGGACTGATCATCAATCCAGAAGTGGAGTCATAGGACGCTGAGGGGGTCCCTCAGGAGAACAGATGCCTTGAAATAGACCAAGTCAATATTCCCCTGGCACAGGTAGGAGACATAAACCTGCTGCTGCAGCCCCGCGTGTCCTGGGGCCGCACACATTTATATTTGACATATTTATTGGTGCTGGTCTTAAAATGTTGCTCCAAGACTTGCTCTGAGAGTGGGTGTGTACAAATTATATTGAATTATCAAACTAAAACAGAAACAACTGCATATTATGCTACGCTTCGAATGTGAATTAGCATGTGTTTAGCAGTGTTGGGGGTAATGCATTGCAATGTAACGCATTACTGTAATCACATTACATTTGTCTGTAACGAGTAGTAGTAGTAACAGACATTTGTCTGTTACGGTTCCTAACTTCAGCAATCACATTACAGTTACAAAATCAAACAATTATGTCGTTACTTGTTACATAGGCCTACATTCTTCAATGATCTGCAAGTTTGGGAATCTGCAGGATTATCTAGAAAAAAAATCATCAAATGTGCCTTTTCTTTCGTGCATGCGCAACACAAACTCTGAAGACGTCAGAGTGTTGCACTGCAAGCGAGTGAGCAGCGGCAGCGGGAGATGTGAGAAAAATGGCAGAGCAGACAACTACTACCGGTACAACTTTTGAGGGGTGGAGGTATGCACATTACTTCGAATTTGTTGAGCGAAAAGACAGGAATGTGACCGTAGTGTTTCAGCCCCGTCAGCACCTTCAGCCCCGACACTGAAGTCATTAACTATTTGAAGTCGGGGTCAGAGATGGAGATGCTGAACCATTTCCCTACCATAAAGACGATATGCATTACATTCAACACAGCGACGCCGTCTAGCGGCTCTTCAGCCTGGGCAGTCTGATGCTTTTACTCCGAGAAGGAACAGGTTGTCTGCCAAACGATTTGAGAGACTCCTCCTCATGAGGTAGAACCACTGCTTTGGTTTGTAAAGTGGACTAGTAGTCTGATATAAAACCATGGTTTGGTGAGCGAGCAACTCGTGAGTTTCAATGTTTGGCCCGTTAAATACAGTTCATATATGCCATTCAAACGTTTTCTTTTTCCCTTTTAAGTCTGTCATCATCTAATGCTGTTAGGAAGGCCATCCTCTTATATTATTTTATTTGCTGCTATATTATTTTGAGCCAATTAATATTTGTACTTGTTTCACTGCCTTTGCTGTCAGCTTTGAAGTATTAAAGAGCATAAAAGAAAGATCTTGTGTCCTCATTAGGATAAGGGATTTGTGCTGATATGTGGGCATATGTAAGGTTTAACGTTTAACTGCTGGCAATTATGTGACAGTGCATCTCAGGCTATGTTGCAGAGTAACACAAAAGGAATGTAATGAGTAGTGTAACTAATTACTTTCTACAGGGAGTAATTAAGTAAAGCATTACCTTTTTTAAAAGTAATGTGTAATGTGTAATATATTACTTTTTTGAGTAACGACCCCCAACACTGGTGTTTAGACTCTAATGAATGATGTAGAAAAAGGGAATTCCTATGGCAATCCCCTGCAGTCACTCCTACACACTGAACGTACCTGCCAGGAGATGACTCATTCACTGTGTGTATGTGTGTGTGTCTGCATACAGTTTGTGCATACAGGCATGTGAGTGGGTGTCAGCAACACAATTAAGTGTTGCCTTGACCTTTGAGCCACATAGCACGTTTGTCTGATTTGACAACACGTTCCTTGTGTTCACACTGATGAGACAGGGAATGAGATGGGTCATTCAGCACCATTTCACCAAGTGTTTCCACTGATACACACAACACAACAATATGACATAATGGACAACATAGACAGAGAGAGAGAGAGCGAGAGAGAGCGCGAGAGAGAGAGACAGAGAGACAGAGCGAGAGTGAGGGTAAGAGACAAAAGGAGAAGAAGAGAACAGAGGTATTGAGGAAAGACAGACAAACTCGCAAACTAATTAAATGATAAACTAGATCAACTTGGAGATGAAAGGGATCAGTATGTGACTTAGAGTAGAGCCACGGCTAGGTGTATTCATAACATGGCAGCATTCAGCCTAGTCAGCCTGAGATGTTTGATCACCTGCTCACGTCCACCATTAAAAAAAAGAAGCTTCCAGTTCCTAGAACCTAGACTGTGATGCAGAACCTTACACAAAGAACCTCATCACCTCAACCAGCAACATGAACATGTGTCTTAACAGATGCTCTGTGCTATACTTCTAGTTTTTTAATTTCCATCCATCCATCCATCCATTATCTGCCGCTTATCCGGAAGTGCCAGTAGGCTGAGCAGGGTATTTCAGACGTCCCTCTCCCCAGCAACATGTTCCAGCTCCTCCTGGGGGATCCCAAGGCATTCCCAGGCCAGGGGAGATATATAATCTCTCCAGCAGGTTCTGGGTCTACCTCAGGGTCTCCGCCCAGTTGGACATGCCTGGAAAACCTCCAAAGGGAGGCGCCCGGGAGGCATCCTTATCAGATGCCCGAATCACCTCAGCTGACTCCTTTCGACACGAAGGAGCAGCGGCTCTACTCCAAGCTCCCTCCGGATGTCCAAGCTCCTCGCCCTATCTCTAAGGCGATTTGCCGCCGACCCTCTCGTTCCTCCGGTAGAACTCCAACACAGTGGCGCTCAGCTGGGGGCTTGTGAGTACCACATCCACCTGGTGCCTCTCACCCTGAGCCACTCCGGAAAAGGAAAGAGTCCAGCCCCTCTCCAGGAGTTTGGTTCCGGAATCAGTGCTGTGCGTGGAGGTGAGCCCAACTATATCTAATTGGTACCACTCCACCTCCCGCACCAGCTCTGGTTCCTTCCCCACCAGAGAGGTGACATTCCACGTCCCACGTCTGCGACGCTGAGGATCAGCACGCCCAGATCCCCGCCTTTGCCTACTGCCCGGCTGGCAAAGCACCCGACTCCGATGCCGGCCCCTGCAGGTGGTGAGCCCACATGGCGGCGGCCCCACATAGCCAGTTTGGGCTGTGTGCTCTTTGTCTGGCCCCTCCCCCAGAACCAATCTGCCTTGGGAGACCCTCACAGGGACACACAAACCCCTCCACCACGTTAAGGTGGCGATTCCTTGGAGAGGATGTTTTCATTTGTGCAATAATTTCCTGGTTTTGGTTTAGTTTTTTTTAACTATGCTGTTTGGTCGACACACAGTTCATCAAATTATCTTGTATCTAGCCTTGGCTGTCTGGGGATTCTACATCTACCCTACTGACTTGTGTATTTTTCTTTGAGAAGGTATTTCTTGTAAGACATGCTATTCATTGCTCTGGTCTTTGTGGCGAGACCACCGCCAGCTACAGACTATGACAGCAAGCGTACAATGGTTCTTGGATTCTATTGAAAGAAAAAAATCAGTCTTTTCAGCATGCAGGCATTCGACAGCCTATTTTTCTTATTTAGGAGTATAATAGGAGGAGCATTTTCAGAAGGATTTGTTGTCATATGCTTGAGTTGATGTTTCTAAGGGGGGGCCATTAAAACCACAGGGAATCTTACTATTATTTACTCCATTTTACAACAATATCTCAATGTTTAGGTTAGTTCAGGTTAACACGATTTCCCATCACACAGTAGGCTTTTATACAGTAGGCAGATGTGACATGTGATCAATAAGTGGATACTTGTACTTGTAAGTGTGGCTGTGGTTGGCTCAGAGAAAGGGAGTCAAATCACTGCATGGATTCCTGGGGGCTTAGTGCTGCTAGAGTAGACAGGGCTGAGCATCGTCACATTTGAATGCATCTCTCCCTGTTAAATAAGTATTGTGTGTGTGTGTGTATGTGTGTGTGTGTGTGTGTGTGTGACACAGATAAAGTGTGTGTGTGTGTGTGTGTGTGTGTGTGTGACACAGATAAAGTGTGTGTGTGTGTGTGTGTGTGTGTGTGTGTGCGCGTGCCTGTGTGTGTGTGTGTGCTGAGCTGTTTGACTCATCATTTCATTTAATGACCTTTTAATGAGGGCGGGCCATAGAATGGACCTATCCCCCCCTCTCCCTGTATCCATCTCTCCCCTCGGCCCATTGTCCCGTCCACAGCAATTTAGATAGACCCTCTCCAGAAATAGCCTTGAAATTGAAACCCTGGCACCAGTCTAATGCAATGCAGAGGCACAGTGGTCACGATACATTACATCGCTTACTCCTTAAAGGATAACTTTGCCGCTTTTTGCCTGCAGTTCTTGCCAAAGCTCTCTGTGTCTCTGGGGTACAGCTCAGCGCAGATGCAAAATCTTTGCCCAACTCCATCATTTGACTTGAGTTGATGACAGAGTTGAGGTAAGATGACGCCGGATGACGCCGGGATGACGCCGGGATGACGCCGGGATGACGCCGGGATGACGCGAAACATCCAGTGTCATCTTACCCGCCATCTTACCCCAACTCCAAAAAAAGTAGCAGGGAGATCTGGGTGCAGGCAACATGGAGGAGAGGTAAACATTGTTCATTTGTTTGTTTTTTTGGTTTTGGTTTATTTTGTGCTGTCGATAAACTTTATGCAGTTGACCTGAAGAATAAAGCTGCGCAGACAGAGAGCACTCAGCACTGGCATTCACTACAATACGACTGATCAACAGGAGCGTCGGGAGACAGGTGCTCACCTGTCTTGCCGTAGAACATGATCTTGTCCTTGAACTCCCTGCGTTCCTCCAGGGCGTTGTCGATGCTGAGGATGATGGTCTCGCTGCTCTCCGGGCCGTACAGGAACTTGCAAGCGCAGCTCTTCTGCATGACCTCAGCGCGTGAGAAGCCGGTGAGTTCACAGAAGCCATCCGAGCAGTAGACGATGGGGAAGCCCTGGGACACCTGCGCGTTGGCCAGGATGAAGTTGCTGTCTGTTAGGCGGGGGCGGAGGGAGGGAGGGGGAGAGAGGTGAGGGATGGAGAGGAGCCAGAGGTCATGGTTCTAGCTTAGTTCAAAAAAAGTTTTGACAGGGAGGATACAAGATGCGTGTGTTTCGTAGGTCATGCACAGAAAAGTCGACTTATCGACACGCCGACGTCACTACCATGGCCGCTTCAATGCGTGGGCGTACAGGGGCTTCAGCCCCGGGCCTATGAAGATCAGGGGGCCTATCACGAGCTAATATATCTATTTTTAAAATCACATTGTTTCTGTCCATCACTGGCCTGCCCTATACGCAGAATATGGGATCACGTTGGACCCCGCCACCCCCCGCAACAGGGCCCTGCGAGTCCCTTTATACTTTTAATAAAGAAAGTTGGTGGGAGACATAAAGCCAATCAGGAGCCCCGTTTACACTGCCGTTTCGTTGCGGGAATCTTGTGGCAATATGCCGGCTCGCCTTCTGTGTAAAAGGTACAAAGCTGGAATGGGGGGTCCAAGTTGTTGCAGCAATATGCCGGGAAGGGAGGTAGTAAAATTGCTGTGAAATTGCCAGCACTCGGGAACGGAGGTGTGAATGCCAGCTTCTGTCCCTTTTACACAGAAGCCCGCAAAAGCGTCGGCCGCATCACTGCGTCCTGACTGAATGCGATGCTAGCGTCAGCACCAAAATCAGTTTGATTGCTTTGTTTTCTATTGAATGTCCTGACCAGCCCCGAGTGAAAGTTAGTTAGAGTTTAGTTCATGGCAACAGAATTGCATATTTAACAGATTCAGTGTGTTCAGAGAGCATCCGATGTGCCGCTATGCGGTGCGATTATGCAGTCATTTTTGGACAGCACATTCTGTGTGTTTTTTGCTTGCATGTGTATGTGATGACGTCATCAACTACACATCGACTTGAAAAAATCAGAAGTTGTGCAACCGCTAGTGTGTCGTGTTATACCATTATTTAGGCTTTTACCACAGCAATGTTAAATACTTGATCCTGATTGGTCACGTCAACGTTCCAAGGGTGTGCATTATTTTTCAATAACACCTTTGCCTTTTAAGTTCCAAATCAACGCACTAAAAATCCAACATTAACAACAACGGTCAAGTACAACTAGATCAGGAGTGGCCAACCAGTCAATCGCGGACTGCTTTTCGATCGCAAGAAGTGCAGTCAATATAAAATAGAATTGTAAAATAGAAAGGTTTATAAAATGGATAGTTTTATAAACCAGCGAATTGCTTTGGTGTTCCTACAAATTAAATATAATAGATGAAAGCGAACAGTATGAGCACCTGACGAGACAGCGCGTTGTTGAGTGTGATCGCACCTCCTGACCGTGACTCATTTAATCAGGAAGAGTTCATGTATACCTGAATATGTTTATTATTGAGGTCCCAGTTCACGGTTGCTTCCTATAGTTGGGTCGGATCATGTTCACACCTAAAGCGAACCGAACCAGAGTTCACTTGGAAGCGGACCAAGACCCCGTTTTCAAGCGAGCCAAAGTTTGGCAGTTCGGTCCGCACCCATAGACAGAATTTTGATTTCAGAGGTGGGGACACAATGAGTGCACAAGTACTTTTTGATTGACGGGAGGGGTGCTAGCGTGAGAATTCCTCTCGTGATTCTATTTGTTGGGGGGGGGGGGGGTGGCTAACACAAGGATTCCACTCGCAATTCTATTTGTTGACATGTTTCCGTTTAATATAATGTTGTTTTTGGACATTTAAAAGTGGGGGCTGAAAAAACTGCCTTCTGAAAAAGTGCAGGGGGCATGTCCCCCCTGCCCCCACCCCCAAATTACATCCCTGTCCGCACCGAGTTCATTTGAGCGGTTCACAGCCCAAACGAACCAGACTATCGGGGGAAACGCTCCAGGGTTTGATTAAAACGGACCAAACCCCTCAGGTGTGAAAGTATCCTAACTTTTGGTTGAGAGCCAAACAGCAGCGGCTCTCATCAATGTCACATTATGGTCGATTAGCCAATCAGATAAAAGAGACAAACTGTCAGTTGTCACATGTAACATGTGAAAAGTATATGAAGAGTAATTATGGACAGGTTTAGTTTATAAAAATGTTTTATAATAAACTTAATAACTAGAATGTCACAATAAGCATTAGTTAATTAATCAGCATTACCCAGTCAGCAGTAACCATCAGCAGTTCGTGGGAAGCTGTGATCGTTACCTGATTAATGCGTTGGATTATTGTTTAAAGACACAAGGTAATGAAAAATGTCTTTTTAACCATTTTAGGTCACTTCCCAGTGTCACGGTTCAGCTCCGTTCCCTGTGTTTTCCTCTACCCTGTCTGTTCTATGTTCTGTTTTCTATGTTGTGTGTGTGTGTGTGTGTGTGTGTGTTTGTGGGCATGGCCTCGGTTTCCCAGCCATGCTTCGCCAGATTATTCCACCATACTCGTTGGTATAAGTTCTCTTGGCCTCTTTTGTATCTTCTCTTGTTTCCCTTAATTTATGGAAGATTCTATGTGTTGTGTTTCTCGTGTCTCATGTTTTGTTTCTGTCCGTAGTGTTCCCATGTACACCTACACACGAGGAGAGAGGTGTTCCCATGTACACCTCTCTCCTCGTGTTTCCTTCCCGACGACTAAACATCTACCGGTCCTCCCGCAACCCTGCCTTCCTCGGTTCCCGCTGACCTCCGCTTTCTCCCGGCTCCCCCTCGGCTTACTCCTTACCATTCCCATTACCTGCCTGTAACTCAAAATAAACCATCTTTTATCCTGCATCCCTGTTGTGGTCTGCATCGTGGGTCCTATTCTGAATATACCCTGACACCCTGGTCATATTGGGCACCTATCTAACAATATATACAAATCAATCGAATCAAATTCCTCCCAACATTATGTCCCGCCCAATATCACGAGGCCATCAGCTCTTCCGAGATCTGACCCGTTTCAACCGGAAATACGTCACACTAAGGCAGATCTATGCTCTAGAATTGCCGCTTCTGCTCGACTTTAAGCGTTTTATTATACTTTCTTTCCTTTACCAGTGGGTAAAGGTTAACCACTTTGGCGGTGGTAAGCAACCTCGGCTTCACCTGGGCCCCATCACCACCCGTCATACATTCTTTTCCAATAACGGGACACCCCGGAGTGGTTAATTGGTTACATGGTGTCATATAGTAACGTCAAATAGTTATAGGATCAAATGTGCTGGTCATTCTGTACATTGGAAGCCTTATGACAAGGCAAGGGTGATAATAAATACAAAAAAAGCTAAAGTAGCGAAGATAGGTTTAGGTATGAAGTAAAATATGAAAAAAGATTTACGGTTACAAAAAGAAGTGAGTAGTTCAGATACAAGAAGTTAAAATCCCCAAATATTGTGGTGTTGTTATTCTGCTGACTCTTTTCTCCTGTCCTATTATTTTTGCTATAATATTTCAAAAGTTAGAAATGTACACTTGACTCAAACTTCCCTATACCAGTACACTTCTATTTGATAAGTGGAACACAATGAGAGTAATATTTTCTCAGGGCTATCTATCTATATGCCAGAAACTGAAGGAAAACTTAGTCACGAGCCCCACACAGTGCAGTATACCCTGCCTGGGGATACCAAGGCTAAACTGAAAAAGGTTCCCCCATTATTCCACTTAAAGGGTTGGTAAACCTCAAAATCACTTATTTCAGTTGAAAACCATTCTGTTTGGGTCTCACGGAAGTGTTGGTGAACATTTATGTTATTTTTGACAAAAATGTATAAAGTTTTTAATGGGGGAAATTCTTGGAATAATACAAGGGGTCTGCTACTTCCAGAGTGGTAGTTTTCTATTGGCTGTACACTCAAGTATGCATGCTCGAGTCAGTATGACATGCGTTTTGACAACGTTTTGGACAACGTTTGACAGCCCTCCTATGAAATTCAATGTGTCCATTTTTTGTGTGACTCAGATAAAAAAAATGTCATCTCCTGGGCAGTTCTCCTACTAAAGCGGGGGTTTACTCAGAGAGTGACAAAAGGGGAGAGGAAGGTCTATGCTAACTTTAGATGATAACAGAGCGGAACCGTCAGGGCCCTCTAGGCCCCTCAGAGAGGGCTGCTGACTCTGCAGTTGTTGGGAAGAAAATGCTATGCAGCTCTGTGATTGGTGGTCCCTCTATAATTTCACAGAGGGCTGAGTAATTCAATGAGACTAATTTCAATTGACAGTAAAATTGACCAATCATATCTTCCCTTTAAATGGGTGGGCTTTGTTATCGCTAACTTTATGACTACGTTCTGCCTGCTAGAGGAACACTACTCCGAATCACAAGCTAACAAACTAGCATCTATCTGGCCTGTTGGCAAGGTTGCCAGGTCCTGCTAAAATGTCCAACCCAAAGACCATTCAAAAGCCTCCCCAACTGTCCAAAAGTAGGCCAAATATTTCATTGTTCCATTTTGGCCAATGTTTTGCAATGCGGAATATTTACATACATTAGGTTTGTTATATTTTTTGTTGGAATAGCAAAATATTTATATTATTATATTATATTCAAATGCTTAAAAAGCAGGGTTGCCAGTTTTGCGGTAACCGCAAAGCTGGCAGCCCCGACAGGACACAATTAACCCCCGACAGTAGAAGGGGGGTCAGAGGGCCAATATTTAAGAGTCACGGTTCGCTACTGGAACACACAGAGGGTAATGAAATACCTGTTAACAAGGATTGGGATGGACCCAGAGAGCCCTGACAAGAAAACACCTGAAATTACTGTTGAAGTGTACAACCGTTAATTGTGTCCTGAATAATCGAATGAAGTTGATTGGCCTTTCGTCAATCTATCCATTGCCAACACATTGCCCCTCTCGCTATGTGTGTGTCTGTGTGTGTGTGTGTGTGTGTGTGTGTGCGTGCGTGTGTGCTGTGTGTGTGTGTTGTGCGGGTGTAAGACATAGAGCCACTCTCTTTGATAACATCCACTGACTCCCTCACTTTCTTGCCCTCATCTTTGATTAAAAAATGACAAGGAAAGGAA
>OMKN01043686.1:0-11787 GCA_900302345.1 Melanonus zugmayeri | reverse complement strand
TAGAATTGAGGTGGACCCCAGGGTGATCCTTCCACGTCCCTGTCCCCCAATAAGCCGGGTGGGGGGACAGGAGGAGAGGGCGGCAGTGGTCTTCCACTTCAGTCTTTCCGTACCCTCCTCTTCCTCACTGCCTGTTTGTAAGTGTCTGCGTCGCCGCCCTCTTTAGGCTGCGCAGAGGAAGACAAACAACGGTTCACAAGGATGGACGGCTGTGTAGTGTTAGTTACTGTCACACACACACACACACGGAAATTACAAACCTCTTCTGATGTTCCTCCCTGAGCCTTGCCCTCCTCCTCCTCGTCGTCGTTGTCGTCTCCCTCCTGACTGTCTCCTCCTGCCTCTGCACTATCCTCCTCTTCCTCCTCCTCCTCTTCCTCCTCCTCCTCTTCTTCCTCCACTTCCTCCGTCACGTCTGACCGGGAGAGAGAGAGAGACGGTTTGTAGAAAGGTGTGGTTGAGGCCATGAATAGTTGATGCGAGTGCAGAACGAAAGTCAGATGTAGCGAGAGTGAGAGTGAGATGAGAGAGAAATGCAAAGAGTGAGACGGAGAGAGAGTAAAGCCGTTTTCACACACACACCTCCTCCAGGTGATGTTCGGATAATTCCACGGTTGCAGTGCGTGTGTGAAAGGGGCTAAAGAGACGGAGACAGAGTGAGATGGCGAGAGTGAGTGAGAGTTCCACTGACCTGCAGGTGGAGCACTCTCATTAGCCGAGGCCTCAGCCGCCTTCTCCTCTTTCTCCGCTGCAGCGGTGCCCTCGTCTTCCTCTTCTTCCCCGTCCTCCTCCTCCTCCTCCTCCTCTTCTACGTCGGCACGGGGAAGATCCGTCTTCTTGTACACGTACTCGTCTTCCGATTTCTGTTTCGTTAAGACGGGGGAGGGGTCAGAGTTCAAAACACCTCACACCAATTAGAAAGAGTGAGAGACTAACAGAGAGTGAGACAGGTGAGCGGTGGGGCGTACCTTCGGCCAGCAGAAGAGCACGGCCAATCCTACGGGCAGGCCTACCGTCAGGATGTAGATCACCCAGAGCCACGGCCTCTCCTCTGCTGCCAGCATCAGCTGGGCAAACACCCCAGGCTACACACACACACACACACAATGAAGCAAATGGTGGCATTTATCTACCTATAAACACTTTCTTTGTGCTTCTATCGACTGTCAACCCCTCAAAATCAAAGTGTGTGTGCGCAACGGTGCCCTTACCTCGTTGGCGCTGGCCACCAGCTTCTTCAGACCCCAGCTGTCAGAGGCCCAGCGGTCCGCCACCTCCTTGTGGGAGGTGACGATGAAGTTGTCAAAGTAGATGTCTGAAGTCATCGACCACAGCTCCAGGCCTATGGCTCTGAAGGGCCGCATCCTGAACGGATGCAGGTCCTCAAAGTACTCGGGGTTGGTGACCTTTTTGGGGCTCCACACTCCCTGAAGGTGAGAAGGTGAGGTGTGAAAGAGCGAAACGATAACCGTGCTTCTGTAATACGACACATTTTTACAACAGTATAACAGAGCTGTGAACAATGGGGTTGTGATTGACGGTTCTGGATTTGATTGGCGTTAGCAAATCGAACGAGGTCCCACTAGAGGACGTCAGGCCTTCACGCCGCCGATATCTATATAGATATCTATATCTATATAGATATCTATATCTATATCTATATATCTATATATATATGTAGGCCTAACACTAAATACAATAACTATGCGTTCTTGTGTCTGAGACGCATCGCCATGCACCGAATATGGAGTTCAACACCTTGAGTCGTTATTTGTTTGTTCCTATAACTGTTTAAATGTCTCTCAAACAAATATGCCTCTCAAATTGTACAATATATAGGCCTTTGCACCACAGGTGTGCAGCCTCACCCAGCCCCAGAGTCCAATGAGTCTGACTCGGGCCAGGTGAGGCTGTTTCAACCAGCCACCAACCACACACACTCCACAGCCCAACACTAAATCCTAATCCCTATAACTATTGAAATGTCTCTCAAACGGGTATCGGGTTTTCAACAGCTTGCCCAAACACTCGTAGGGTCTGAAAAGGATAATTAATAAAAACACAAGATGACAAGAACCAGGCTGTGGTGGGACGGAACAAAAGAAAGAAAAGTACTTTCAAAGTGGAAGTTGCATCTGCTCTGACTGATTGTTTGATTTGGCAAAAAAAACAAAACAAACAGGCAGCCGTTACCTGGTAGTTGGGGTTGTCCACCAGAGCGGCCTTCCACTTGCCCTTGTACTTGGGGTTGTTGATGGTGGGGGACTTCCACGTGCCACAGCCCGGCGCCGTCTCACACACTGGGTTAGGAATTTGAGGTGCCTCCCATTCCCCGTCCATTTCCTCATCCCTAGAGACCAGAGGGGGAGCGGTTAGGAGAGAGATCCAGTATGAGGAGTCATCATTGCAAGGTCAGAGCCTGGTGGTGGTGGTGTAAGAGCATGTGTGTGATTACCAGTCCTCGGGCTTCTCAGCGCTGGGGTCCGACACAAACTCTGGTTCCTCGTCCAGCCAGCCCTCAGGCTTCAGAGCATCGGGGTCCTCAATCTTAGCAGGCGCCTCCTCATCCCTGGAAGACAGGGGGGGCTACGTTTAGATGAAAGAAGTGCTGCACAAATATATTAGCATGTGTAACAAATTTGTTAAAACACATTTTGGTATCCCCCAAAAACTACAGCGCATGCGTGTAACTAACTAACTAACTTTAATGACCACTCTGGGTTTAACCAACATGTGATCACTTCTCACCAGTCCTCTGGTTTGACTGCCTCCGGGTCGGGAATCTTGGCCCTCTCGTCCCAGTCCTCTGGCTTGGAGTCCTTGGGGTCATCTATCTCCTTGGTCGGGTTGACCGGCGGGACCACATCATGGAGCAGGTTGCCACGGCTCACGCTGGACTGGTCAATGAACATCTCATAACTGTTGTCTGGGTTCAGGACTGGTAGGGAGCACAGAGAACACAAGCTTAGGGAATTAAGTTTTAGATTTTTTTGACCCAGGAACTAGCGGGGGAGTGGGGGGGGGGGCAATCATCCCCGGAAACGGAACGAAAGCAATGGTTCCTAATGTGAAACCGCCCTATTTCACACCGTCTGGCTTGTCTAGAGGAAAAGGAGGAAATGTTCCGCCTCTCCGGGCTGGCCAATAGGATTTCAATGGGTCTGACCTACATGTGAATGGTGTAATGGTGGGGGCTCGGGTGTGTCATTATTCTTTAATAGGCCATACCCAGGGTGTAAAGGTGAGTCTTCTTGTCCATGTAGATTTTCTTAAGATCTACATCGGCCCGCTTGGCGTGCTTCTCCTCCAGATCTTTGTTCAGGGGATTCTGATGGCGGAAGATGAAGTGCAGTTTGTAGTCCTCGCCACACTTGTCAGGCCCAAACATGATGGTGTAGGGTGTACGGTCATGGAATTGCTCCTGTGGTGCAAAAAAATACAAAAACAAGAGTAATTGATATCCCCACATCATTCATTACAGGTATTTCTGATTAAGCATTGATTACTTTTCCAGTTAATATATGTGTGTGTGTGTGTGTGTGTATGTGTACACACACACACACACACACACACATACATACATTATACATGTACTGACCAGGTTAAGACCGGCGGTGTCAGAGAGAAGCTTGATATATGCTCCGCCACAGTCGATTCCGTCCTGGAAATTCACCTCATACCTAGTGCAGACATGGAAAACATGTTACCCAAGTGAGGAGCGCCACTTCCATGAGCAGAAGAATGATGAGAGGGGAGTGAAACATACTGCAAGACCAAAGGCTCCTCCTCAAAGATGAAGGCTTTGTCCAGCAGAGCAGCAATGGCGTGGTGTTTGGCCCGCGACTTGAGCACCAGTCCCTGGTCCCCTGGGACGATGTTCTCCTTCAGCTGCTCCACGGCCCACTTCCCTGAGAGAGACACACAGAGGGAGTCAGCCAGCAATAGGACAAACTGAACTAAAAAAACACTTGTCATACATACATCGGGTTTAGCTCATTTCTTAAAACGTATAGTCACATAGCTTTGTTACCTTTTTAAATTATTATGTTATTTAAAGCCAAATAAATCCAGCACATTCGACAGAGGGTCAGAAACAGTGTGTAGGAAAGGTGGTGTAGCAGGAAACAAACCATCGTATTTCGCTATGTCTTCATCTGCGTCCTCCTTCATAGTCTTCGAAACCTGCCATCTGCAGAGACAATTGGCCAAATAAATAATACATTAAATTGAAATCAAAACCAATTTATTATCACAATAATTAAATGAAAAGTTGTGTTTACCAATGCTTGCCACACTGACCCGTGTTAATGTGATGTATATTGCCTTCATTTGATCATAATCAAAACATGCAATAGAAATAGCGCAGTACCTGTCCAAAGATCCATCATCAAAGGTCTCTGCAAAGTAGACTTCTCCAGTAGGAATTGGAGTCTTGTAAGTAACCTGAGGAGGTCAAAGTCCATTGTTATAACAATACAATAATATTAATTATAACATTATATTTATATATTTTAACAATTATATTAGACAAAAGTCAAGTTAAAAAAAGCAAGCTACCCAACATCTGTATCTAATATTGTATATAATATATATTGTATGTATATATAATATGTATATATATATATATATATATATATTTATTGTTGTGTGACGTTCAATTATCCAAATGATCTATTGACTCAAATGATTTAGTGCTATTGAAAAAAACTTTAGGGTGAAAGCCGTGACTAAAACAGGCTGGAGGGGGGCTTTCAGACCCATTTGTCATATCTAATCAGTTATCAGTTGACATATAAACCATTCTTGACCTGGAAGGAGACATTGGCATCGGCGCCATCCTTTTCTTCTGCATTCTCTCTAGCCTCATTGTCTGTGAGAACAGAGTCCTCTTCCTCCACCATTGCCTCTTCTTCCTCCGCTTCCATCATAGCCATTATCTCGTCCTCATCGAGGCCTGGGTCGTCTGTATCCGAGACTGGAAAGTCTGCCTCGGGCTCCTCATTCTGGGCTTCTAATGCAGTAACAGCCACGGAGGACAGGAGCAGACAAAACCACATCCAGCTCCTTCCCAACTTCATCTAGATGGGGGCGGGGAGACAGAGGGGATAAAATGAGCAGGGGGCGGGGGTGTAATGGGAAGTGGGGGAAGGGCAGATAAATCCAGAAGGGTAAGAGCGGGGCATGTCAGATAAGGTGTCAGCAATGTGTGGGGGAGGGTGTGGTGGTGGTGAGAAAGGACAGTAGAACAGAGGAGGCAGGTGTTTGAAGAAGGCAGGGTATAAATTGCGTTTGAGATGGCATGAGAAAAGTAACGATAAAAATAGAAACATCCAAAAACTAAAAAGATTATATATTTTTTAAAGGTCTAGTAAAGGACAAAAAAAGAGAAAAGGTTGGAGCTACAGAAACTGGGTTGAAGCCTGGTCGGAGACATAAGAGCTTAGGTTCTATTGTTCACAAGATTGAGTTCCTCCTGTGATGCATTCCTGCCGCATTAAGACACCAAAACACGACACCAACACATCTCATGTACAAACAAGGAATCCCAATGATCAAGCACAATCCCTAATATTAGCTACCAACTCCCTACAAAACAACCAACCAAAAGTACAAAATAAACACAACGTTGTGATGTCAATCGCCCAGGATAGACACACGTTCGTTCTCCTCGTCGTAAAGCATCTCTTTCAGATGCTGCTGTGTCAAATCTGTGATCTGTATGTGTGTAAACTCTTTGGACCCATCACCACCACCAGGCTGGACCGCTAGCTGATAGCGCGCCACTGACCAGCCTTAGCTAGCTCAGTGTAGCCGGACAACTAACCGGACCGACGTATACAACTGTTTATATACAACAGCCCACGTATAAGCAAAGCCTAAGTCTTTTAAAATACACGGCGTCGTTTCAATGAGGGAATTCCAAGCAGACACAGGCTACAACAACGATTTAACTCAAACTATTGATAACGTGAGTGAACCTGCTAACAAGCCTAGCAACACGACACGCGAGCTATCGCGATATGCGGTTGACAGTTGGTGATGGAGAATGAATGACCGGACGCAAAACGCACCTTTTTTTTGTTCGTTTGTCGCGGGAAATATTCAATGTCGTTTTCTCTGCTTTGGTATTAGCGGGAAAACTGCGTCTTTTTTAAGCGTAATGCCTCACTTTTAACAAACGGACTCCTGAGGCCTGGTGGATACTGTACGGTAGATAACTGCTGAAGACCGCGGATGACAGTCGGGACAGTTGCAGCGGCGCGTTATTCGGCGTTCACCCGGAACTGAGCATGCGCAGAGGGCCCGGAGCAAATGCTTTCCTGTAGCTTCTTTTCAAAATAAGAGCACAGCCCCCCTCGACGGTCGCACAATCATTATTGTCCCATAATAAATGAAATAAATCCTGAATAATGCACGCATACACAGTGAGTTTTCTTCATTCAATGTTATTCAAAAATCACATTTGACACAATTTATTATTACATATAATGGTTTTAAAATGATATCACCAACTTTTATTTTATATGGCCATTAGCCAATAGGATGTTCTTCCGGGGTGGAGTTGACAAAAATATTGACTGTGGCGTCGGCACATGTCGGTAGAACGATTGAGTATAACATAAATACACGTTTTTTAATCTGACCAGTGACTTGTGAATGCTCACACTCCTACATATTGACTACCTGGCTACCTGTTTTACACCATGAGAGACACACCGTTATCTAATTGTGAGCGCGATTTCTTGCTCAAAGCTATCGAAGAGAAAAAGGTAGGTAACGTTTTAAGTTATGTGTTAAGTGTTTGTTTTCCTCGGGTTTGTGTGTGGAGTGCTCCATTCATATGTGTTCATTATGCTTACAGCGTTTGGATGGGAGGCAGACGTACGACTACAGAAACATAAAGATCACCTTTGGAACCGACTATGGATGTTGCTTTGTCGATTTGGGCAAGACGAGGTGTGTGTGTGTGTGTCTGTGTGTGTCTGTGTGTGTCTGTTCTTAAGTAATGTGATGGTAACTATATCACAATCGCCATGTTATTACAATTGCTATTACTATTTAATGATACATGTGTTGCTTTATATAATATATTCTGTATACAGAGTCATGGCCCAGGTGTCCTGTGAGCTGGTGACCCCAAAGGAAAGCAGACCAAACGAGGGCATTATGTTCTTTAATTTAGAATTGTCGCCAATGGCATCACCAGCATTTGAACTGGGCAGGTGAGGAAACAAATAAGAGATTGCCATAACCATGTGTACTTCTTGCAAGTTGACTTGATTATACGAAATTGTATTGCGTCAATACATCCACTGTTATGAATAGGCCCTTACTCATTCATACTGATTCTAAACCCAACCTTTTGTTGAAAATAACGACAAACCTCTCTGGTGTATCATGCATGCGATTGTTTGATTATATTTGATTTCTAGAATGGCCTAAAGCAAGGCTGTGCTTTGGAAATCTGTAGTAAAATCTGTAGTTTAATTGTAATGTATGTGCTTGTGCAGGTCATCTGAGCTATTGGTGAAGCTAAACAGACAGTTGGAGAGATGCCTGAGGAACTCCAAGTGCATTGACACAGAGTCCCTGTGTGTTGTGTCTGGAGAAAAGGTATGTTACATTAACCCACACCAGACACTCAACAGAATTGCCAACACTATCCAGTTATCCCAAGAGGGGCAGGGCAGTGTAGTAGTTACGGTTTTCCACTCCCAGCTGAAAGGTATTGGGTTTGATTCCCAATGTCTGCAATCTGTAGGCATCCTAGAGCAAGATGCCAAATCCCTACCTCCTTCTCCTCGCATTCACTGTCCCTATGGATACCTGTTCCCAGGTATGGCAAATCAGAGTGGATGTTCATATGCTGAACCATGACGGCAACCTGATGGATGCCACCAGTATAGCCGCGATCGCTGCTCTCTCCCACTTCAAACGGCCCGATGTTGGCATCCAGGGGGACGAAGTGACCGTGGTGAGTGTGTGGGCTTCCGGTATAGCTGCGTCTCATCGGGTTAGCTATGCTAAAGCTGAAGCTAAAGAGAAGGTGCCATTATGGCCCAATGGCATTATGGAAATGGAACGTCTTGCTGAAGTTCTGGTTGTTGGACAGTCTTCACAGTACAGCAGTACTCTCTTGGCCACTTTGTAACAACTGTTCCAACACTCCTCAGTATAGTCCAGAAGAGAGGGATCCGATTGCACTCAGCATCTACCACATGCCTATCTGCGTCAGCTTCTCATTCTTCCAACAGGGGTGAGTCAAATATAACCGGCTCTAAGTCCCATCCCTTTTCACAGGAAAGCCATATGAACCAACTGTATATATATATTTCTTTTCCTCATTGCCTCATTGCTCCTGTTCTTAATCTTGTTTTGGCCATTTTATTATTATTATTTTGTATTTTTCATCTTTTAAATACGGTCAAAAGAACTCAATAACAGGATTGAAGTACTGAGGAGGCAGGATAAGGTGTATTCTGGAGTTTGATTCCTGTGGCCTTTTTTTAACCTCCAGCAGTCAGATATGAAATGATACCTCCGTAAGGGGACAACATAAATAATACCGTATATTCACTCCCCCCACCCCTTCAGGACCTACCTGTTGGTAGACCCATGTGAGCGGGAGGAGCGTGTCATGGACGGCCTGCTGATGATCGCCATGAACAAACACAGAGAAATCTGCTCCATCCAGTCCAGTGGGGGCATCATGCTGCTCAAAGAACAGGTGAGTTGTAGCAGATCTCCCTGCTACATTCCACTGAAGTGGCTTTTGCACCGACGACCAGGACACGGGTGTATCTTGGAATCGGTTTATTGCAGAGAACAATGAACAATGGTTTGTAGGCAGAGCAGGTAGTATACTGTTGACATGGAAGAGCTCCTCTCGAGTGTGTGTGGTGATGGCTGGTTTAACCTGTGGGCCTTGATTACTGGATGCAGATACAGATATGCAGCCTCACCCAGCCCAAGAGTCTAATCTGTCTGACTCAGACCAGGTGAGGCTGCTTAAACCACGCCTGCCACCAACCACACACACTCCACACGAGTAAACAACCCAGTCACCGCAGTAACTCACTGGCCATCTTGACTCACTCTGAGCTATGACTCGCGGTTGAGACACCTTGATCCATATATCTCTATAGTCATGTACCTTACAACATACTAACAATATTTATTATACATTACGCAGGTTCTACGATGCAGTAAGATCGCCAGTGTCAAAGTGTCAGAGATCACAGAACTGATCACGAAAGCCTTGGAGAATGACAAGAAAGCCAGGTGGGCATTATTATAGTACTTATAGTACCCTGAACAATGGAATGGATTATCTTTCTTTTAAATAATAATCCATTTCACTATTCATCTATTCATCCAGGAAGGAGGGTCGTAAATGTGGCTTTGCAGAGTCTATGCCCCAGGAGCGAATCACGGCTCTGAAAGCCGACGAGACTTCAGTGGAAATGACGGATGTCACTAAACAGGCCAGTGATATTATCCAGAGTGCGCCAACACCAGCTGAACCGTATCCTTTGTGTGTGTGTGTGTGTGTGTGTGCATGTGCGTGTGCGCCACCAGTGGTTGATTTCGGCCAGTTGTCCTCACTCTTTCAGTTGCATGCCTTTGCAAACCTTTACGATAAACGCCAGAGTGCAATCTCCTGTCCTGCCTGCCCCAGGTATGGGCCAAGTCGGTATGGGCCTTCAGAATACTTGGGGGCTTGAGGATGATGATGATGACGATGAGGAGGAGGAGGAAGAAGTGACCATTTTGGCAGAAAAAAAAGGCAACAAGGAAAAAGGAAGTAAGTAAAGTTTGATTAGTGTGCTTATTGTTTTTTACATTTTTAACTGCAAAGTGAATCTAATGGTGGCTATGTGACCATTTATTTTGCATCAAAGGACCTGTGGTCATCATATCGGACAGTGAGGAAGAGGAAGTGGTTATTCTCAATCCAGAAACGTCATAAGCCACTGCTGCCAAGTGAGGGGCCCAGTATGAATCCTACTCACAATGTGAGTCACTAATGACAATACAATATCCAGTTCCAATATTTCTACGATAATCTTTTCACAAACTTGTTGCTAATAAAGCGAATTTGAATGAATGAAAGTGTCTGAATTTCTTTGTCTCACTACTGGAGCCAGTTCTACCCATAGGTTCTACCTCTAGGGGACAGCATTGTCTAAGAAGAAACTGAAGAAAGAGTCCTCTGAATCAGTTGTGAATCACACAACTGAGAACTGAGAACGAGCTTGGTCCAAAACTTTTGTCCATAGTGCTACAGCTGTTTCTGATGACCAATCATTAGGACAGTCTTTCTGTATAAAATTGGATACTCAAATCCTGATGACTGTTCAACCAACAAAACAAACAAAGCCAACAAAGATAACTGAACTTTGTTTTTTACAATGTTACTGAAACATGGTAGGAGCACATTTGTCTAATTGAGTAGTAGAACGTGATGTGTTTAAATGCTTTCAAGCGAGGCTCGGACAGCTTTTCGCATGCAAGTCTTCTGAACTTGCCATCTTGTCTTCTCAAAATATAGGTTCCACCGAGATTTGAACTCGGATCGCTGGATTCAGAGTCCAGAGTGCTAACCATTACACCATGGAACCGTCGAGCACCAACAATTTACGAGCAAATACTACGGAAATTGCAACGAAGCACTAGTTTAGTCTTTTCATTCATTGCTTTGCAAACGTCCATAGACATGATATTCATAGACATGATATGCATAGACATGATATTCATAGATATGATATTCATAGATACATTTGTGCGGAAACAAAAGTGGCATGGTGTAGAGCTACTTATTTGTTATAATAACAAATAATACGATTATTAAAATAGTGCAAAACTGTCGTATCTTACCTGAAAGTCTTCATACTATCACATATTTAATTATTATATTAAAGCCTTCGGGCCAAAAGACAGTGGCCAGTACGGGGATCGAACCCGCGACCTTGGCGTTATTAGCACCACGCTCTAACCAACTGAGCTAACCGGCCGTTGTTATAGTGCGACGTTTAGAAGTTTAAGCAGGAAGCTTATCACACGTACTAGTGGTAAATACAGGTTTTGTTAGTGATGTTGCGATTCTTAATAGTAAACATGTATTCATATTCGCATATACACGGATTATATACATACATGTATATCAAACCGTTTTCATTGTACGGAAAAGAGGATGGTTTTCCGTGTGGTATAACAATCCTAGTAAACATGGGGGTCATTGAAAGCCAACATGGTTGATGTAAAGTGTGTTCAGAGGCCTAAACCACGAAGCGGGATCCGGGGTTAGCGAGTTCACTTTTCACCGGAGTACGTCGCCATGGTAACTCACGCCGCACACCTGACCCGACCAGATCAATCACTATCGCCTGGAATTATTCTTCTAAATAACCACCGGCCCAAATGACAAAATATTCGGACATATGCTCTATGGACATGTCTAATTAAAAGACACTTTTGGATAATAAATAATAAAAAAAATTAAAATGGCCGAGTTATTCGGAAATTAAATGATTGACATGAGCGAACATTATTCTATCAATCACAACTCCGCTTCAGGACGTCCGACGTCCTGGTATCCATACAGAGGACATCCCCCTTCACGAGTGGGAACAATTTGCTGTAGATAGCTCAAAAAATGGTCACAATTTAAGTAAGTGCTCAGCTAAGCGCTAGGCACCACTTCGCCCACAGGGGGCGCAAAAACACACATAAACGCCATGAAGTCAAACCATGACTCGGATTCTCTCCAAATCGCTCGAGGACACT
>OMKN01043682.1:0-11408 GCA_900302345.1 Melanonus zugmayeri | reverse complement strand
GGGCCCCGGCGCAGATCACCACGCGGCAGCTGATTGAACTGTTTTTCTCATCCCAGGCGGGCGGCCACTGCAAGAACATCCCCACCCTGGAGTATGGCTTCTTAGTGCAGGTAACGCCTCGCAAACGACACTAGGGAGCACAGTGTGGCGTAACGCCTCGCAAACGACACTAGGGAGCACAGTGTGGCGTAACGCCTCGCAGACGACACTAGGGGGCACAGTGTGGCACATATTTTATTTTTAAACCAAACCCCCTGTTTGAGCTTGCCCACTAAAAAATGCGTTCTCGCCGACTTCATTTTAATTTTGTGGTGATGCTATATAGCTGTTTTGGCTTTCACTATCTCCACTCACTACAAATAGATTTGAGTTGGTGTAGCCCAAATGTTTGATTGACGTTACCATGGTAACCCAAAACGGCCAATAACAGGTAACTCATGCAATAGCATGCGTTTCACCCATAGAGGGTCATTTGTGTCCATATTTACATCTTATCCTAACTTAGCATTTAAGTGGAGATTTGGACCAGCACCAATCATAGCACTACAATGTAATCCACTACAAGTTGTTTTCCTTAAAACCTATGGATTTCTGATCCGTTATGCTGGTATCACAACTGCTGTGTATGTAAATATGTTCTGTGACTGATTTTATAGGAGCCATCGCGGATGCCCACACCTGTCATTCTGCCTCATAATCGTGTAATCGTACTTGTGGTGAACTTCATTTGTAATACGGGCTTGTGTTATTTCACATGTTAGAATGTTAGACCTGTAAATACCATAACTAGTCTTCATTTAAGTATATGTATATTTTCTTATTTGCCTCTGTAGTGCAGAGAAGGACAATACCAAATCAAATCCCTATGTTATGGTGTTATGATGACGTAATCCACATCCACAACCATACATTGTCATATATATCTTTATATATGGAAGAAGTTGAAGAAGGAACACAAAAGCATGCGTCAGACATCTGTTGGACATGCAGCAGTAGATTTGAATAGCCTACAGTTAAACACAAGCATTAAGTTAAGCATAAGTTAAGTGTGAATGCAACTCTCCCCGCTACCATCACCACAATCAATATTACGCTTAGTACCACTACGTTTCCTATTTTAAATATGGCACACTTTAGGTTTTAGTGAAGTCATGTCCACTGTGGTGGGGCTGTCAAGGAAACCAGTGTGTTTGTTTCCTGGTAGATAATGAAGTACTCTGAGCAGAGGATTCCCACGCTCAACGAGTACTGCGTGGTGTGTGATGAACAGCACGTCTTCCAGAACGGATCGATGCTCAAGGTGTCATAGAAGACTATTTATATGAGCTACTTACATTCTCTTTATCACACATACATTTATAGATAAACATTTTACTGCTAAACTGACGTGTGTGTGTGTGTGGGTGTGTGCATGACGTGTGTGTGTGTGTGTGTGTGTGTAGCCTGCTGTGTGTACCAGGGAACTGTGTGTGTTCTCCTTCTACACTCTGGGCGTGATGTCGGGTGCTGCTGAGGAGGTGGCCACTGGAGCGGAGGTGAGAACATCACAAATATATGATCCGTTTTATATTGCTAGGTTTATTTTAGTGTTATGTTTATTTATAATCGTATACTATAGTTATAGTTTATTCTATAACGTAACTCATATCTTAATAGGAACTAAGGATGTTCTCTGTCTGCAGGTCGTGGACCTGCTGGTGGCCATGTGCAGAGCCGCTCTGGAGTCTCCCCGTAAGAGCATCATCTTCGAGCCCTACCCATCCGTGGTCGACCCCAATGACCCCAAGACGCTGGCCTTCAACCCAAAGGTCATATCAACAACAACAGTAATAACGATATACATTTAAAAAGTGCAACTGCTCTTTGAAAACCCAGAGTCTGCTAAATGCTTAAACGGTGGCAGACTCTATGAATCTCAAGGTTTGTTCGAGGAGGTTAGGGTAGGAGGTGTAGTCTGGGTTTCATGGAGTGGAAATGTAGTGTGATGAAAGAAAACTAATGCAACCTATCTTTATTCGTTGGGGTGTTTTGGACGCTTCAATGCTCTCTCCCTCTCTCTCTCTCCCTCTCTCTCCACTCTTGGTTCCCCCTGCCTGCATTCTAACAGAAGAAGAACTACGAGCGGCTGCAGAAAGCACTGGACAGCGTCATGTCCATCCGAGAGATGACCCAGGTAACCCCACAGTCGCTATATCTCAGGATTTGCTTCTTGTTTCTCATATAAATTCAGCTCTATGGTTCATTCATGGTGATAGTGATCGTTCAGTACAATAGTTGTCAGGCCTAAATATTTTACATTTGCATTTTTTAACTATCTCTTCCTGAAAAGGTGTGATTTTGGTTATAGTAATTAGTAAATGTGTGTGTGTGTGTTTCCACAGGGCTCTTATCTGGAGATCAAGAAGCAGATGGATAAACTGGATCCGTTGGCTCACCCCCTGCTACAGTGGTGAACAGTGAACACGTCAAACCAATCAAAACTGTATAAATGGACAAATCTGGTGCATTGGAAAAAAGATGAAAACATACATGACAACAGTAGCCGTAACAATAGGTGTTGTCTTTAAAACGTTGTTCAAAACACAATGCACATTCATGTAATGTTGACAACTATCCAGAATAATGCTGAGGCTTTGCCTGCCGGTAAATGTCGACTTCACATTGAGGAGATGACCTGCGTATGTTGTACATCTGCTCTGTCTTCTGCAGGATCATCTCCAGTAACAGGTCCCATATCGTCAAACTGCCTCTCAGTCGGGTAAGATGAGATGCAATTAAATAGGATGAGATAAGATAACATGAGAGAACATGAGATAAGATGTTATCGATCCTGCATGGGGACATTTTGGCAGGGATCATAGCGAGCCACTGGGTCCAATGTCTGATTGGTAAATTTTTCTCATATCCTGCCTCTCTACCTCTCTCTCTCTCTGCCCCTCTCTCTCTCTCTCTCTCTCTCTCCCTCCCGATATCTGGCCCTCTCTACTGCCTCACCCTGCTCACAGCAACTGAAGTTCATGCACACCTCCCACCAGTTCCTGCTCCTCAGCAGCCCTCCGGCCAAGGAGGCCCGCTTTCGCACTGCCAAGAAACTGTACGGTAGCACCTTCGCCTTCCAGTGAGTCCTCCACTCTCTCCAGCTCTCTCTCACGTTAAGTTTTCATTAGTTTCACTACTGTTTGAATTTCCAATCGGAGAAATTGCATTCGTCAGTAAGTAACAATACACATTTATAGGTGTTTTATAGAATTATAATTATGGACATCTCTTTTTTTTATACTGTGAGGAAATTATTATTTTGGACAGCAGTCCAAGGTCATGAATTCAGTGACGTCTGTGAATTTAAGATGGGGTTTGGAGGGTTGCCATGTTATAGGAACATGTGGTACAGTTGGCTCGGTTATAGAGTTTGATGAGAGTGGCTAATCCTAATACTTACCAGTGCATGTCCTTTAAATTAATGGAGCAATAGAAAATCATTGCCATTACAAAGCTGTCTTTGGGTTTCTGTGTGATAGCATAGTTACTAGAGGGCTCATGCACACAGACACGCACACACACACTCACGCATGCACACACATACACATGCTCTCTATTCATGTTATTTTTAAAATAACACGGTGGCCATGGAGCTGGAATGGTGACAGTGCACGTGTTTGTTGTACTTGTATGAAACATCCATTTTTAGACAACCAAGTCTTTATGTAGCACAAAGCAAGTGTGTACTAAAATACCCTTCAAACATACTTAAAAGAGGAGTGAATAGACAGTAATTTTAGCTGAGAACAGGTTTTATTAGTAAGATGTCTAAAGATGTCTAAACTGGTGCTTTTTTATTTAAAGCTCCACTATGTAACTTTTCAGTGCACGTTTTTGCTTTTGTTCAAATGTATGTAAGTTACTAAACGTATGTAAGTTACTAAATGTTTATAGAATGAAAGCAATCCATCCACGCCTCAGTCGACCCAGGGAATCATCCTCTACTCTATTTGGTCCGTGCCGACCAATGGCAGGACGTGACGTCCAAACTAATATTTAGTCAAATACTATTTCTTTGTTTTATTAGGTTTATTAGTAACATAACAAATATCTCACGATGACCTGGCCTGAAGACATAGCTGTTACTTGCTTTGTAGTTTTTGTTGTTGTCACTCTTCCACACTCTCGTGTGGACATCACCACCGTTGTGGTGCTAACTCTCCATGAGTAACATTACATAGATCTCTTTAATTTAGTGTTTAAGTGTGTGAAATGTTGAACTGCATCATATTTAATATAGAGCTGAATGATATTGTTATTAAAAATTTCAGATAAAAAAACCCAACATGATTCCCCTGAAAGGGTTTTAGTAAAGGTTACACAGGGACAGTAATTTGGACGAAGCCACGACCATACATGTTTGCGGTCCTAGATTCCTTATATAATCACACAACCCTCTGAATCTGTATCTCCTCCTCTTCTTTTCCTTTACACTTGCTCTAGTGGTTCCCATATAGAGAACTGGCACTCCGTTCTGAGAAATGGACTAGTCAATGCCTCTTACACCAAGCTGCAGGTATGTCGCCCCCAGCAGTTGGTTTTACTTTAAGACGCATCTCCATTTGGATAGTGCCTGCTCTACCGCAGAGCAGGCCTGCTATCCAGCTGATTCATTTTGACAGTCAACGGATGCCAGATTCCCTTCGTACACTTTTTGAATTGGAGCTCTAGAAAAAGCATGGCACACAGAACGCTACCTGTAAACCGTAAACTACTTCCTGCTTCCTGTATCCAGCGCACCTCCCCCTGTGTTCCTTATATGGACGCAAAATGGGAGGAGGCTGCGCTGCTCCTGGACATTAGCATTTGAGGAGGCCACGTGTGTGCCCTGCTTGACAGCTCCAAGGGTTAACCACTCAGAGCACTGCGTAAGATAGGTCCTTGGATACAAGGAGACGAGGGCGGGACGAGGGCTGTGTGAGTACGGATGCTTTCTAGAGCTTACTTGATGATGGGAGAGGCTCCTATGGAAGGTCAGTATGTGGTGTCCTTTCTTAGTCGTGGAATACAAGTCACACATTATAAATTGATAATCTAAGATGCTTTAACGACTGACAAATATTCCCACAATAGTCGTAACTTTTCTCGTGGCTCTTACATTTTTAGCGAAGATAAATCAGAAACCGAGAAGAAAGTTTGAGCAGAATGAGTCATCTGCCAAAATGTGTGTGTGCTTGAGTTACAGCTCGAGCAAGATGAGTCTCAATGGTTCAAGAATAGATTATGAGATATGTATTTTGGAGATGTTTAAACTTTCACAAAAAAGCTCCTGACGTACAGATGGCTCCGTGTGCCATTTATATCTCCTCTTCGTCTCCAGCTGTTTGAAGTCGTACCCTATAACCTTTGATACCTCCATTCCTGTCTCATCCTCCCACCTCCACCTTGAAACTCTACACGCCTGTCTTCATTGTGAAGACATTTTTTTTCATTTGATTTTTCCAGACACGCTGTTCCTTGAACTTCTTCCGCCTTTTTCATCTCAAAATATCATATTTTTTCCGCTTTGTTCCTCCCAACACGATTTGTCTTCTCTCCTTCACCTTCATCACGGATGTTCTCACCTGCGGTCTGGACCTTCATCATCACTTTGTTCTTCGCACATTTCTCCTCCTCATGTCACCGTGTCCCCTGTCATCTCATCACACACAGTCACACTCACCCAGAGGGGTTAAGAAACCTCTGAGGAGTCAAAGTTGTGATTTCTTCTTGGCTATTTGGTCGTGTGTGTGTATGTGTTGGTCAAATAATATTAGTATTATTTCCTCTCTCTCATTTTTTGGGATTCTAGTTTTCTTTATTCCCAATAAAAAGTATTGTCTGTCTAGCGAACAGCAAATAGACACTGAAGGGGTCTCTTTGCCGTTGGCTTGACGGATTGACTTACTTGATATTTGTGAGTAGGAGGACGACATGGTTGCTCTTGTTTGTTTCATTGGAGATGTCGGTGTCAGCTTGTATAAGGAAAAAAACCCTGAGTGATGCAGACCATGTCCCTTAAAGACATTAGTGTGCAATAATGGGCTCTCTGGTGCTTACTGCATTGGCAGAATATTCTGCACTAATACTATATGACCAAGTACTCCCATGGTAGCACGTCTGGCTGGTTCTGTGTGCGTGTGTCCGACCACATGCTGTGTGACTCTTCAGTGACCCTTGCTTCCTTCCTAATCCTTCCTAACCCAAGCTGCACGGGGCAGCCTATGGAAAGGGCATCTATCTCAGCCCTATCTCCAGCATATCTTTCGGATACTCAGGTAGGAACGACTCCTTCCTCCACTACCCGCCGCTCACCCCGTCTGCCACTGTGTTGGTTGAGTCCGCTCTGTGTTTTATACACTGCCTGGATGTCACGGTGGAAGAGTCCATTTTCATATGTGGGTGTTGCATCTGCTCCGTGTTGGGGTTGTGGATTTCTCTCTGCATTTCTGTGTTGCTTTCCATGTCATTCAGACAGATGTGTCAATTTAAGGTGGTCATCGCTGACTTAATGCAGTAATGTACATGGAACTGGATGTTGTGGGGTTTATGTTGGGGTATGGCCACTATAATAGACAACCATTGTCCTTGTTGAATTGAAGTTAAACCTAGCTTTACTGTATTCATGTGATATTCATTGTTGAAGAGTTGATTGTATTTATCTCAATTATACACAAAAGTATACACCAAAAACTGACTGTCATTGACACATTGTCACTTATTTAAAGACTAGAACCTACAGTATATTGTTACTAGTAATATAGATATAGTAGTATATATTAGTATACTATATCTATACTAGTAGTATAGATATAGTATACTTCCTCCACAATTTATATGAAAAACATTCTTGAAAAACCTGTCACATGCTACACATGACCTGGCTTTGAGTATATTTCTGTGTACAAGAAACGTGCCACCACTCACTCAGTGTAAATATGTTGTGATGTTTTATTGTGTTCTCCACCCGGTGCTTGTTACAGGGATGGGGAAAGGACAGCATCGCATGCCCACCAAAGATGAGCTGGTGCAGCGCTACAACCGCATGAACACCATCCCACAGGTAAAGACGGCACAGATGCTATGCTAAAATAAGCTACACTATGCTATGCCATGCTATTTCATATCCCATTGTAATTGTAATATAGTAAGTAGGCCGACATGATTTAAACGTGGACTACAGTATCTATATGTAGTCATTATTACACTCTGAACGTTTCATTAGTGTTGGTTAATAACATGTATAATAAATGTTTTTTCTCTGCTTGCATTGTGATGGTTGTGTATGAGAAACTGTTGACTAACAAATATAATTTGGACAGAATGCCTCTTGTCAACAGAGTCGCCCCATACAGTCAAGATTCCTTCAGAGTCGAAATCTGAACTGCATTGCTCTGTGTGAAGGTAATGAGAAGCCCTACTGAGTACAAATCAAGTTAAACCGCAACACACAAAAGTAAAATGAGTAAAATTGTGTTTGGCCAGTAATGCGCTTCACCGCGGTGTCAATATCGCACTATGATCAATATAATTGTTTTCTACAAAACCTACCACAGCTACTACTAAAGCAAAAAGCGTCCTTACCGACCACATTGAATGTCTAGTGTGTGTGTGCTTTTCTTCCTGAATCAGTGATCACATCTAAAGACCTGCAGAAACATGGCAACATCTGGGTGTGTCCAGTGTCTGACCACGTGTGCACGCGCTTTTTCTTTGTGTGAGTGATCCCTTATACTTAAGCGTACATCTGCACACGTCTCGGTTAATGACCAGTCAACCTCCAAACCATCCGGGTAATGTGCTATTATGATAAAATACAGTGTTTATTTCCAGCGTGACTAGAACCACGCTTGTGCAATCAGGTGGCTTTGAATGCTGTTATCCATCATTTTAACTCATTCGAGGATCACTTGAAAATTCATAAATTCATATTATGTGACTCTCGCTTCACTTGAGTTTACACGGGTGTTTACTGAATAATTGTTCTAATCCATATTTAGTTGTGCTCCATTAAGCTATTGAAAGACTAGCAGTAATATCAGTGATAATAACAGCAGTAGTAAATAGTCGGCCTGGTTCTCCACAGGTATGAGGACGGCCAGGTGGGGGACGCCAACATCAACACCCAGGAGCCCAAGGTCCAGAAGGAGATAATGCGTGTGATCGGGACCCAGATCTACTCCAGCTAATGGAGAGTTCCTCTCCCGCGTCTCTCATGCGCTCTAATCCCCGGCCAGCGGGAAAACTAAACGTAACACAACACCGACGGATTTGACGGACAGTGCTTTTGGACGACGGGCTCAGCCTCACACCGAGAAGGCTGAAAGCTAATCGTTTTCGCAGAAACAATATATCAGACGTTGTTTTTCTTGTAGTTTCCCGATGCTTTTTGTTGTTTACCTTCTTGGCCCTTCTGTTCTGAGGACGGATTGCCTGGTGCGCTAACCTTCCTTCAGGCTACACTGACCGTTTGTTTTTCTCTGTAAAATCAACTGTTGCGGCGTTGACTCGGACAATCTCAGTACAACATGACCACAGTGTAGGACAGAGTAAGACGTGAAATTGACATTTGTTTACACACACGCACGCACGCACACACGCACATACATACAACATACCTGTTGAAATACGAATCACACAGTCAAACACTGAAACACACACACACACAGCCTTTCCTTTCAAACCTACTTTTCCATTTCCTCTCCAGTTGTCGAGGCATCTTTTGTTCTTTTATCAGCTGTGATTTTACTGATCCTTTGGTCTCTCTCTCTCTCTTTCTCATTTCTTTTTTGTGAATATGTAGTGGAAAAAAGGAATTATTCCAAATGCTAATTAGATCCCTTTGTGGGCTAAATAATTGATGGATTTACATGCATATAGAAGTTTGTTCTCTTGTTGTGTTTGCATTACTTCTCTGTTGCATTTATTTGATATTCTTTTGCTAATGACATGAGTTGTGGTCCGTGATAAGGAACTGTGTGGGTCAGAAAGCATTACCCCCTCATTTTGTATCCAATAAGTTGAGCAACTAATAAGTCGCTTACTAGCTTGTACTCAGCAACACAAGAACTGTGTCTTGTTTGACATGAATTCATATTCATCCATTCATGTTTTGTCTTTGTTGAGAACATCACTACAGAACTGCACTTTGAAGCCATCGCATCTCTAAATGGCCAGCTTTTATTTGTCATTAAAAAGTCACCTTTTGCAGTTACAGTTCCCATTTGTACAAGATGACGGTAATATTAAAAATATGAGCTAACTTTAATATTTACTAACAGAATTTAGATTGACCACCACACCACACCACACCACCCTGATCGAGGATGCTGGCAGTGCAAATGTAATTTGCTAACATTGAGGAACGCCTATCTTGTACAGTTACCGCAGTTCATCAGATAAGCGTGTCATGCGTGTATGTATGTACACGTGTGTGTATGTTTGTATTTGCTCAATTATACTAGACATTGCACTTATTTACCATCTGCTCAACTGGAGAAATGGACCGTGCTCAGATCAGAAGGCGAGAAGAGTCAAAGTGAGAACAATCTGGAATCTTGAAGACTGAATATGACATAAATACACACTAAGGACTGAATACCCGTCACCCTTGTCTTGTCTGGAGTAGGACCCGTGTCCACTGCTTGTACTGTCTGGAGATTCAAATGGCACAGAGACCAAGGAGTTGTGGGTGAAGGTGAGACATTGTTGAATGATGATATTTGCCAGAAAGAGGTGCACATATAAAGAGCCTGGGGGGACTTTCAAACGCCTTAGCCCCGCCCCCCGCGGCTGAAAGAGGTTAAACTGATGTCATAATTAATGCCTGTTTCTGTCAAGTCAGTATGCTGGAAAAATATATTCCACCGTCTATCTCCCTCCCCCTTTCTTTCTCTCTCCCTCGCCCTTTTTCCTCTCTCTCTCTCTCCCACACCCTTTCTGTCTCTCCCTTTCTCTCCATCCATCCCTCCCTCTTTCTTTCTCTTTGTCTGGCTATCTTTCTGGCTCACCTTGGTACTGTTTTGAAGATAATGATGACGATAATGGTTGTAATTATGCTGATGATAATGTTGATGATGATGACGATGATGAAAGGTTATGATGATAAAAGAATAAAGACCGATTTTGCACAATTTTAGATACTGTGGTTTTCTTTGTGTTTTTTTCTTTCTTTATGATCAGCCTTGGCCGCCTGTGGCCAGCAGGGGGCGCTGTTTCACCGCGACCACACAGCATCTCCATTCTCTGTACTTGAGATTATTTGTATTTGTATTTGAGATATTGTTATTTTGAGCAATTTATAATGGAGTATGATGTCTTAGTTTTCTGTAGACCTATATGTTTATATATTACACACATTATTACAACAGATCGAACAGAGCTAGTGTTAAAATAAACATTACACACTACTATATCTTTCAACATTGGACACAAGATATATTTTATTGCAGGTTTCATTGCAGGTTACATAACACAGCTTGTTATAATAGTATTAGTTACTGCAGTGGTGTGGCTAGTACAGACGTCAAACAGCATGTTTTATTTCTATTGGTTTAGTTTTGCTGAGTAATGTTGCAAGCCTGCATTATGGTCATTAAGCATGAGCCCATTTAGACCAAACACATAGAAAGAGAATAAAGGCAGAAAATAATTGAAACACGAGAGGTCTGTGACAAGGTTAGCCATGAGATTAGAGTCTGAAAACATCATTACTGTTTCAAACGGTGTGCACACACACCCCCATTGGCCTAACCTAAAAGAAATGGTCACAATGTTTATTAAAAAAATCAAATAAGAAGGATATACAATGAAGATGAATTGATAAAACAAACAGACAAAAGATAACAGATGAAACACACTATAAAACGTGTGCAAATGGAATATATGAAAACAACAAAACAATTACAAAAAGGCAAATATTGTCATTTATCTTTATATAAGCTTCATATTGGTAGTGTAGCGCTGCACGGTCAGCAGGGGGCGCTGCCACCTCAACTAGTCAGGAGGACTTGTTGACCAACCATTCTCTATTCTTATTCTCTTTTCATGTCTTTCTATCTCTCTCTCTCTCTCTCTCTCTCTCTCTCCCACTTTGTCCATCTCTGTGGCCTGCACCACGTCGCTTCATTGCAGAGCGAACCAGGCTTGCTGGTTCTTTTGGCACAGGAAGCCCTGCATGTGTGCCGAGGGCTGGCCGGGCGTGGAGGAGAATGGGCATTATTCTGGGCATTATCCCGGGCACAGCCGACGCCTCGCAGAGCACCGGAAGCCGCTCCGAAGTCTCCGTCCCTGTCCAGGCCGACCCTGTTTCGCAGGGTCCGTCTGTGTGTCCTGCGCTGGCTCTCCCATTGATGTGTTTATGTGTTTGTGACTGGCAGATGATGTGCTTG
>OMKN01043678.1:0-10422 GCA_900302345.1 Melanonus zugmayeri | reverse complement strand
CCATAGACTTCCATTGCAGACTAAAGTCAATATTGGCCTTTAATGTTGCTCTACATGACATAGACCACAACATGTGAATTGCATGTAAATCAAATGATGTTTGTGACAAAAAGCTGACTTCCTGTTGCCAGAAGGTGGCGCTATGACTGAGTCAATATTGGCCTGTCCTGTTGCTGTGTATGACGTGTAGACCACAACATGTGAATTTCATGTCAATCGGATGATGTTTACAATTACAATAGGGCTTCGCACCAGTCGGTGCTCGGGCCCTAATGACTCCAACAACATGCAAGCTACGTGGTTTCAGTGATCCATAGCAACCACCATAGCAACCACCATAGCAATGATAGAAAATGTTGCATTCCAACAATTTTCTGGCGAGACCTGAAAGAATATTCATAATAACTAACAAACTAAACATCATAAGCATTCACTGAAGGAAGATTATGAAAATAAAAAATGCATTGTAATGCCAAAAATATATATACAATGAATAGGCCATTGGGTTGCTAGCGTCATCATCCAGGTTTTAACCAGGTTCATACGAGCGTGTGCATTTCACGCTTAAGTGAGGCTAAAGCGTGACACTGACCTGTAAACCCAAGAAGACCAACGGGTGTATTACACGCTATGGCGTGATACTGGGTTGAAAGACATCAGCATATTTCTGTCTCACGTGCTTTGTGTGTGTGTGTGTGTGCATCCTTTACATTGTGTGTACATCTGCCTCACTGTTGTAGTCCTGACTTTCTTACTTGTTTACGCAACGATCAGGCCATTGTTACATCTGGCAACATTTATGCCCTGGTATTTCTATGTCTTTCAAATTGTTGACCCAAATAAAGTATTACAATGTGTGTGTACGTGGGTGCGTGGGTGTGACTGGTAAAGATTTAGCAGAGGTTAAAAGCAGGTTAAAAAGCCTGTCTGTCTGACAGCCAGCAGGGTTGGGAGAGTGGAGATTCCTGCTCCACGGGGACAGAGCACAGAGGCTTTGATGCTGAGAGAGAGAGAGAGAGAGGGGGAGATAGAGTGAAAGAGAGAGAGAGAGAGAGAGAGAGAGAAGTTAAGAGAAAGTCATAGAAATAAGGATTGACTGTCCCAGAGAGACCCAGTGCTGGGTTTCGCTGTGGTGAACAGATGGATTCTGACGGATGACAAAATGTATGTGCTTTTCTTTTACTGAATTATCCTTTGAATATTTGCTGATAAAAAATAACACTCCTGCCCATAACCCAGACAAGGGCACTACAACTGGAGTTCCCACTGCAGGTTAGGATGGGTTAAATGCAGAGAATGTATTTCCCCACGGGGATTAATAAAGTATATCTTCCTCTTCTGATGAGAAGCATTTGCTAAGTACTTATCCCAAGTTGCATATGAAAAATACTATTTATTACTATTGAATATTAAAACAATATCCATGCCATATTAATGCACACAATTAAAAAAAAAATCCTTTCTCCTATTTTTTTAATAATGTCAGGGTTCGAGGCAAGCAATACAGATTGTTCAATACAGCTATAAATATTGATTGCTAGAAGGTATAATAATATACAGTATATATATAATAAATCCATGTTTTAGCCTTCTCCTTGTTTCCATTGGGGGGCAGCATTGGATTCAAAATCTTTCAGGACTTTTTTCTGTCTCTCTCCCTCTCTCACGCCATATCTCTCTCTCTCTCCCTCCTTGCCTCTCTCGCCCATGACATCAACCCTCCCATCTCTGCTATGTGAATTAACAGAGTCCTCACGCAGGGGTTAAGAGCAGTCCAAACACAACAAACCAGAACGACCAAGAGGGCTCTATAAGTGGAGCCCAACAGCCGCCCAGCATCCCTCCAACAGGTGTTGGAGACACCAGGGTCCTTTGCTTGAATTGTATTGGATGTGTTTTTAAATGAGTAAAAACGCACACAGATGAAACACACCTAAAGAGTAAAACATGCACACACACAGAAAGTCATGCATGCACAAACGCACATGATAGCAGACACATACTGTGGCACAGTGTAAAATAGTTTTACGACTCACACCTAAACTTTTGTGAAAACCAAATCCTCAGATTAGACCTGAAGCTTGATCCATCCAAACCAGTTTAGGAGACATCGGCATGCGTGGTTAGCGTCTGTTAGCCTCCTCCTCACCCGCTCGGCCGGGGTATTTAGGCAGCAGAAAGGGCTCAGCGTGGCTACTGCTAATGTGGATCTTGTTATTGCAAAGGCACCCAGAGGAGCTGCAGCCCACAGCGGGCCTCCCGCGCTGGGCTGCTATCGGCCCACATCACCCCCGGGTCCCTTGATGTGGTTTGGGAGGACATGACGGGGCCAAGCGGGGCCCAAAGTGATCAGTCGCGTGGTAACATCTGAAACCCATTTCCCCACAATTAAAGAGGGAGAGAAACTATCAGGACCAAACATCGCCCCGTTTCCACGGCATCCACGCAAACATGCATGTGTGTGTGTGTGTGTGTGTGTGTGTGTATCTTTCTCGGCACACACACATGTGCTTGTGTGTCACCCACTACACACCTCCTCCCCAGACACACACACAGACTGGCCCTTTCCCACCATAAACAGTGACAGAACATTTCCAAATGTGTTTGTTTAAAAGGAAAGCATGCTTGCCACAGAGACAGAGAGAGATACATAGAGAGGAGTAGAAATACTGAGAGATAGCTCCAGAAATACACTGTGGAGGGAAAAGAGGAAAACATGAATTGAGTGGCACAGGGGTTAACAGGAGAGAGAAAGTGAGAGAGAGAGAGAGAGAGAGAGAGAGATAAACAAGACGGAGAAGGTGAGAGATACACAAGAAGTTAAAACAGTGAAGAAGAAGAAGAAGAAGAAGAGGAAGAAGAAGAGACAGAAAGAGTGAGAGAAAATAAAGAGAAACCAATAGGAGGAAGAATAGGAGGCATGATAGAGAGTGGAGATGGTAACATGAGGTAATGTGGTGGAGCCGGTGTACACTAACTGGAAGGCCAGTGTGGAGACGGTTGCCGGGGTGATGCGTGTGCGTTGGTTGTCGGGGTGATGCGTGTGCGTTGGTTGTCGGGGCGATGTGTGTGTGTTGAGTCGCTCCGTCTGGTTGCTCCTCAGACATCAAACACAATAAAGCACCGAGTGAAGTGGAGTTGATTGCTATCTCCAAATGTAATCAAAGCAATTCAGCTCAGAAAAACACATGAACCTTCTCTCTCTCTGTGTCTCTCTGCCCCCCTCTCTCTCTTTCTCTGCCCCCTCCCCCTCTCTCTGACACACACACACACACACACATGCATAATCTTCCATGCAAGCGCACGTCTCTCTGGGCCACACTATTGGGTTTTGTCCTGAGCCCTCTGTTGGGTTCATATGATTGGTGGCGATACGCTAGCCATGTCCTTGGCACCGTCAGAACCCTCTGCACTCCCTGCTGTGGTATCAGTGGTTCGGCCATTTTACAAACATCCCTCCAAGAGGACCTGTCAAGTGAATGTTCCTATCTCCTCCCGCCAAGAAGTGCAGTTTCCCATGGGCCTCGGCTTTCATGGAACGGGGGGGGGCAGGGGCGGCATTGACCTGTGGTGAACCCAGGAGGGGTGACCTCCAGAGAGCACTCCTGTCCGTTATGAGCGAGGCGTGGTAATATCAGACCTGCTTGGTCTCTCTCTGACCGTGTTTGCTTCAGTGACTCGCCAACATGAACGTGCCTCCTTCTTGCGAGGCTTTGAGTATGTGTGTGTGTGTGCGTGTGTGTGTGGGTGGGTATGTACATGTGTATGCATGTGTGTGTGCGTGTGTGTTTGATGGTTTGAGGGCTTTTCATTACTATTCCATATGGAGAATCATTTCACAACAAGATCACGTTGGCACCCGTCGCTCTGATATATTCCTGACATTCACCAAGAACCAAGAACAAATGAAGAACAAACCAAGAACCAAGCCCTCAGAGATGTTTGGCTGTAAACTCGCTTTAGTAAAAAGATTGTTTTGAAGGCTAAAGTAAGAGGTTTGAAGTTCGAAGGCTGTTTAAGAGGCAACATAACAGATCAACACAGTATATTTATGAGGGGCGGAAACACAGAAAACAACAGAAAACAGATAGAAATAGAAAGAAGAGAAATACAATAGAGACAGACAGGACGAGACTAGACAGACTAGACTGTCAGACAGACGGATAAATAGACAGACAGAAGGTAATGCATCATGGGGTGCTTGCTTGCTGCTAGTGTAAGCAGGGTGGTGGAGTCCAGCAGAGAGAGATACGGTGACCAGCCCGTTCTGAAAACACCATCATGGGAGGGGAATGTGTCTTCCTCAAGAGATGAAACCACTAAAAACACTTTATCTGTTGAACTATTGGGACTGTTTTAACACAAAACACAAGAGTTCTGGAATATGATATATTCGTATATCTTCACACACACACAATCACAGATGCTTGCATGCTAATATTTAAAACAAGAATTACTTCATGATAGTTACTGGTTGCACAGATATTTACAATTCATGCTTTGTTGTTTTAATGTTGCATCAAGTTGAAGGTAGGTGCTATACCACCACCTTGTCTACAGGGGTATGTAGAGAGAGAAAGAGAGATAGAGGGACATAGAGGGAGAGTGTGTGAGGATCTGGTGAAGACAGGAGCAGATGCTGTAGGGCCTTGTATAGCTACTGGTGCCGACTGGCAGCCATGTTGTAAACTCTGAAGTCATGTTGAGGGCACATCAGAGGAAAGCTCATTAGACATGGCTTCATGAGGGGAGGAATGCACCAAACACACAGTTTGTTCGGATATCTCTCTATGAGCATCTCTAACACACACACACACACACACACACACACATACAGGTCTTGTTAGGACACATGGATCCCAACACAGACTACATGTAATTCCATGAGTTTTAGGTAGGGCACACTGGCCCATGTCGGTGATTGTTGGCGTTTGTTGGGGCAGTGTGCAAGCACCTTGCTATAGCATGACCGCTAGCATGTTAGTATTTTCTGCAGAAAATGCACCATCTAGTTGTTCACATTTTCTGAGAATGGACGGAAACATTTTTCTCAGCATCTTGGAATGGCCCCAAGTCACAAAAACAAGATGTTTTCAATGTTCACCAAAGTTGTTCTCAGATTGTTGAATCATGTTTGATTAAATGTTTGGTTGTAGCGTTTCATGACTGCAACCAACATCACAAAACCAGCCATAAAATAGCATTATTGGGTAATTAACGCGTACACCAATATCTCACAGACCCTCCATAAAAGTGACATAGATTGATGGTCTTTGACATTTTATGTGCCTTTCCACAAGCAGACTTTAATTAACTTTGAGTCAGCAACGTGACCGTCTTCACCACCGAGTTCCCTGCATCGCTTAGCGGAGAGTTGACTTAATTCAGACGTTGTCCCAAGTCTTAAGGTCTACGGAGCTCAATATTTAGATGTTTAAATTTGATCTGAACTTTATTGTGGCATTAGGTTAATATGAAGAGTGTGGTACACTTGAAGATTGTCCCCTGCGGCCAAACTGTTTTACTTTACCATCTGGATCTCCTGAAGTAGAGGAGGAGCCACAAAGGCCCACTTACAGGAACTCAGCCGGATCAAACCGGTACTGACCAGAACAGGTCTAATAGGCTTCCCACAGGGTTTAGGGTTCACTCTTTAAACAATTAAGTTATTAAATGTATGAAATGTATGTTTGGTTGATGATCAAATTCAGGATATCGAAGGAAAAATAAGTTGTCTGTCCAATTAGGCAGGGGTTTCAAATATGTAATAATATTCATATTTAGTAATCATATTTTTAAGCTTCAATTGCCATTAACTGAAAAAGTCAGGGCATGTGACCTATACATTTATAACGGTCAATGCACGCCCAGTCACGGTCATACTTGCGCCTGTTTCGTCTGATAGTTGGGCTGTGTTTGATGGACTAATGTAGTGAGAATTTGAACACGGCTCCATACAGAGTCTTAAATGTGAATTGCTCAGGCTCAACTGTTGCTACCAAGACAACTAGAAATGTACTTGTAAAGGGGGAGGCAATGGGTGGTGGTGGGGGTGATGGTGGTGAACTGTCTTGTAGCACCCGATATAGTTCATTCAATTTACCAATGGTGTGAGCTCAACCTCGGCCATATATTGGAGCATGTAGTAGCGTGACCACATGGTCATGGTGCTGGGCTACTTTTCATGATGCCATTAAAAACACTCCATTAGCTTTAACTGTCCAGGCTCATTTTCTCTCCATGCAGACATGTATACAATGACTAATAAATGCATACAGTATGTACAATAAATACAGTACACCTGACGAGGTGTATTCAGGTGAATGTTTTATACGAAACCCACATGTGGCTTACTGTTGCTATGGCTCCACAAACAAGTGCTGCGGTTAAAATGTCCATCTGTGCTAAATACTGTATCTACATTAACTTAACTTGAGTTAAAACTATAAAACATACAGTATATAGTCCACTTAACAGAATACCATTAACAGAATAGCACCAGCACCATCATACAATTCAACCTGATATTTGTGTCCCATCATGTATACGTTTCACTGTGGACTCATCACTGATGTAACGTGAATACCAGCGTGGTCTAAGTGACACCATGATGACAATATAACAACTCTCTGAACGGTGTCCAAGAGTCTCTGTTACCTGGACATGGTAAGACCTGGTCTCCATCAACCTGTTCAATCTGTTTTTTACCACATGGGACATTTCCTCCGAGTGCCCTGTAGAGGGAGCAGTTATCCTGTCCTCAACACAGCTGGTTCCCAAACACCTGCACTCCAGATGCTGGCTCCAACTGTATGGGGGGGGGGGACATGAGTTTGAATTTGTGGCACTTCTTTTTTAGTCTCTCTCTCTCTTTCTCTCTCTCTCACACACACACACACACACAACACACACACTCTCTCTCTCTCTCTCAACGACTCACTCTATCATTTTCTATTACCCTCCCACATGCACGCATGCACGCACACACACACTCTCTCTCTCTTCACAACTCACTCTCTTTATCTTTCTTTTTCTATTACTCTCACTCACATGCACATGCACACACACACACACACACACAACCTCAGTCTTTAAGACCTGTGTATAAAACCTCCCCTCCTCCATAAACAATACATGTAGTTTAGTGTCTTGAATGACTGCCGTGATGATGCAGGGTGCTGGAGCTAAGGTGTCCGCTAGGTGACAACCATCTGGAAGAGAAATGTGGGACCACCCCCTAACCAACCCCCACCTCCTGACATCACTCCCCCACACCAAGCTCTCCCATCTGTGCTCTTCACACTCAATATACTTCCTCAAACCGTGAAAAGCGCTTTATTTGTTTTATACAGTCCAGCACCTACGAGCAATGCGTATACAAAGGTGTAATTGGTGTTTTTCCTTCTTGCGTGATAACGTGTAACTGGAATGAATACTGGACTGAGTCATGTTGTGATTCAGATCGGAATAGATTCAGAAATCTATTGATTCAGATCCACAGGAATGAGTGAATGAAGGCCCGGTTTAGTGCACATATATGTTCAGGAGGTAGAGCAGGTCATCTGGCAACTGGAAGATTGCTGGTTCCTTGGGGACCCCACTTGGGGTCGCCTGATATGCATATGGGATTTTTACATTTTTTACTGTTAAGTATAAAGGGCCCTTATATACCAAAAGTGATTATATACCAACTAATGATTCATAGCCGTAAGCAAACTACTACTTACTACTTAACTGGGATATGATGATATTACGGGCAGATGTTGATGGGGTTAAAACAATGTTAGGGGAAGCAGATGTAGAACAAAATGTAAGAAGTTGGGGTCGCAAGAATTTTTGGACTGAAAAATGGGGTCAAAAACATTGGGAACCACTGCCCTAACTGCTCCTGACGAGCTGGCTGTTGCCTTGCATGGTTGACACCACCGTCGATGTATGAATGTGTGAATGTGAGGCACTAGTTGTAGACTGCTTAGAGTTAGAAAAGCGTTAAATAAATGCAGTCCATTTTCTGGGTTGTGTATGCGTGTGTGTGTGATGATCTTGGTCTTCTTATTTCTCTGTACGAACCCGCATGGCACTGACTTTGCTATTCAGACCCATGGCTGGTGTTGTGTTGTTGTCTCTGCTGCTACAACGGCTTTGAAGAACTCTGCTACTTCGGCCGAGTCCCCATCAGATATGAACGAGAGGGGAAGCCAGCTGGAATGTGTTTACCTGAAAAACGGCTCAAATGGCAGTAAAATATGTCTGGGTTTCCATTTAATCAACTCGCCCGTCCGACTGCCTTTTCCAATTCTACCATTTTGTTAGAAAAAAATGCCACCAAACTATTGAAAGTATTTCTGCAGATTTTAGTGCACAAACATTTGCTTTTTTGGCAGGTGCACATGCCTGGTTTATTTTAGGAATTGACTCCACTTCTCAGATATTAAACACTAACAAAATGAATGAGTCCGTGGTGATATCCATTTTATGTATTTATTTTCCATTTCCGCTGCCACGACATGGCACGCAAATAAAGAGAAGGCACACGGCGGCGAACGCAGAAGGCCATGTCTTTAATATTTGTCAGGGGAGAAAAGCCACATAATGGGTGTTCCCCTCTGGCCCTGGGGCAGCTCTGTGGTGGCCACTGCCTGCTATACGCTGTGAGATCCCGGGGAGCACCGGCTTGGCGCAAAAAAACAAGATTGTGAACTCCAGTTCCCCGGGTTGGGTTCTGTTGGAAGAAGAACAGTCGAGCGAGCAGCCGACTGGCCCGTGATGCAGTGCAGCTGCACAGAGAGTGAAGTACCACGAGAACCACTCGGGGAGCGGCCGCAGAACCGCGTGGAGAACCTCGACATGTGTCATGGCCACAGTTTACGGAACCGTGTGTTGTGAAACAGATATACGATACCGCGCGGCACTTCACAAAGCTATTTTGGAAAACGGTATATATGTCCTACCTAGAGGCGTACCAGCTGTGGAAGATGATTTCTTGACAGGCTTTAATCAGTGCAAGTTACATTTATTACCGTGGATGTTACTTTTATTACATTTTTGAGAGACAAGAAGGGAAACCTGTCTAAACCCGTAACTACTAGGCCTATACATTACTGGTTGGTTTTGACAACATAACTTGCATATCAACACAAAAAAAGTTCCCCTTTACAACCACAGCATTTATTTGACAGCCAAGCCGGAAAGAGTTTGAACATAAGTTTGACCTCAGATCATCTAGGTTACTCTTTGTTGAATTACTTCATTTATCCTGGAAATTGGTTCCAGTATAAACAATTCAGTCCAAACATCCCATCAATGAAATAAAACAGAAGCGGTGACGTTGAACATGAATGGTTATTTATTATTTATTATTATTGATAATGTTTAATGATCAGAACGTGACCCACCCATGGCTGATTCCAATGGACTCAAGCTGTAAATTGAGTCAATCTGACATCAACACAATGACACACAGAGAGCTTAGACAACAGGAAGATCTGTTTTGTTTAGTTTTTTCCAATTCCAACCATATTACTAGAACTGTAAAACTAGAATGTGGTCAAGGCAGTGCAGTAAATGTCGCTGTCAATAAGGACTAAAATAATCAAAACAAAAATAAATTGGACCAAAGAAACAAGCAAATATTAACTTTATGAATGCTATAATTGGTTTCCATTTTTGTATACATTGTATACAGAAGTCAATAAGTTATATGTTAATATGTTTTAAATTCCACCCACCTTTCAAAACTCTTCTATTTTAATTAAACTGTTTTTAATTTAATTTTAAATATATATACATTTTCTTAATAATTAAAATGTTCCTGTTTTTGAAAATTGTTAAAGAGATAGATACTGTAGATATATATGTATATATATATATACATACATATATATACATATAGATAAAATGTATAGTTATAATAATTCTAATCAAAAGAATTCTAATAACATTACAATAATAATAACAATCATAATTATTAGTATTAGTAGTTGTAGTAGAAAAAGCTGTTAAGTATGTACACACATAGAGATGCATGTTCATAGAGTGACACACACACACAGGAAAGGATTTAGTGGTGGAGGCTTCCATTTGAGGTTAGCATCTGGCTCTGATATCGCCAGGCTGTTACTATGACACAAACACATCCAACACAGAGGCAGTCACACACACATGGACACACACACACACACACAACCATTAGATCTGTAGGTCCCACACACACAGACACACACACACAAGATACACAAGACACAAACACATGCGAGAGAGAGAGAGAGAGAGAGAGAGAGAGAGAGAGAGAGACACACAGAGAGATAGAGAGAGAGAGGGAGAGAGAGAGTGAGAGAGAGAAAGAGAGACAGAGAGAGAAAGAGAGACAGAGAGAGAGAGAGATCATGTCTACAGCCCCGTGGCCTCATGCTGATGGAGTGG
>OMKN01043675.1:0-13478 GCA_900302345.1 Melanonus zugmayeri | reverse complement strand
AGTTGGCTCACCTCGTCCCTGTAGCTGGACTCATCATTATCGTGGATGAGACCCACCACAGTTGTGTCATCCGCAAACTTGACAAAGAGATTGGTGCTGTGCTTAGGTGTGCAGTCGTGGGTCAGTAGGGTGAAGAGTAGGGGCACACATCCTGGGGGGGGGGGGGGGGTGTTCAGGGTGATGGTGTTGGATGTGTTGCTGCCAACCTGGACTGCCTGTGGTCTCCTGGTTAGGAAGTCCAGCAGCCAATTACACAGCTGGGTGTTCAGCCCCAGCCGGTCCAGTTTCTGTATCAACTGCTGGGGGATGATTGTGTTGAATGTTGAACTAAAAGTCTATGAACAGCATCCGTGCATAGGAGTCCTTGGGTGAGAGCTGAGTGGAGGGCGGTGGAGATTGCATCATCGGTGGACCTGTTGGCCCAATATGCAAACTGGTAGGGGTCCAGGGCGGGAGGGAGGATGGATTTGATGTGCTGCATGACTAGTTGTTCGAAACACTTCATAATGATGGGGGTCAGTGCAACGGGACGGTAGTCGTTGAACAGGATGGAGAAGCCTTCTTTAGGACCGGGATGATGGTGGTGTCTTCGAAGCATGTGGGGACAGCAGCTTGGCTCAGGGAGTGTTAAAGATGTTGTCTGGGCCCGCAGTTTTTGTTGATCCTGGAGAGGGATCGTCTCACGCTGGCTGGAGACAGGGACAGCACCTGGTCATCTGGAGGTGGTGGAGTCTTCTGTGCAGGAGTCAAAGCGTCCAAGGAAGTCGTTCAGGTTGTTCAGCAGAGTGGTGTCGCTGTCACAAGTCTGTGGTCGGGGTTTGTAGTCTGTGATGGTCTGAATCCCCCGCCACAGGCTCCTGGTGTCTCTGCTGTCACTGAAGCGGTGGGCTATCCTTCTGATGTACTGCCTTTTTGCATCTTTTTGCACCCTTGGTCTGTATGCTGGCATTAGCATAACAGTGGTGTGATCAGAAGCGCCCATGTGGGGGAGGGGTGAAGCCTTGTATGCTCCTCGCTGGGTTGTGTAAACAAGGTCTAGTGTGTTGTTTCCCCGTGTTGGAAAATCAATGTGTTGAGGTTTGCATGGTTGAAATCGCCAGCCACGATGAGAAACCCATCTGGATGGGCTGTCTGTTGGTCATTGATGGCGTTGTTCAGTTCACACAGTGCCCTGTCTCTGTCCTTGTTGTTGTAAACAGCAGCTAGTAAGATGGCTGTAAACTCCCTCGGTAGATAGAAAGGCCGACACTTTAATAACATGAACTCCACCAGGGCTGAGCAGTGCTTCTGTACCACCACAGTGTCTTGACACCAGGCATCTCTGATGTAAACACAGGAGTCCGGGATGCCGTCGTTAAGCCATGATTCCGTGAAAACAAAAACACAACACTCTCTCACGGTCTGCTGTGATGATCTCAAAAGTTGCTGTGTCGCTACGGTGATTTAGACAAACTTGCTTCGTGGAACCGGAAAAGCCTGATTTATGTCAAGTTATCCTGAAAGTTATCCGACTAACTCAGTTAGCCATGTACGAGGAACGGGGCCCGGGTCTTAATTAACTCCATAACTAAATAATGCAAATTCATGCAGGCTCAATGGTCTCCCAGCATGATCAGATATTATTGTAGTCCAGAATAAAATAACAGTGTTTCTGGGTTACTCCCATAGTTTGAATGAAGTGTTGGTCTACTTAGAACAACAATAGAGCCATCATGGATAAAAAAACACCCCTTGCACTTAATCATTGTATGTTGTACGTCTTGGCACTTAATAGCACTTGGCACTTAGCAAAACGTGCTCTATTGTGTGATCTTTGAAAACTTGTTCTATGGACGTCCTTACTGTACCGACAGGGATGTTGTTGTGGCACTTTCTTCTGACAAATGTAAGCCAGAGGACAGATTACTAATGACACTCCTTCCCAGAAAGCCCCAACACCAGCTGACAAAGCTGCAATAGGCGGGATGCAGGCAACGACTGCAAGGACAGGATCAGACACCTTATTTTGTTGTCTATACTGTATTTGTGTATATGTACATGTACAGAATCACTTTATATTCTTTATAAATAAATCTTTTTTGTATGAAAAAAAAATCTACTTTCTTCATAACTTCTGTCACTTTAGGGTTTATATTGCATTTTACACAGTTGTATCTCATTATATGTGGTAAAAACATACTCTTTAAAAGTTCTACCCCTCAGTATCACGTTATAACGTGTCACTTTTCAGACCTGATACTGATTTTTTTTATATGTTGCCTTTCCGGGGCATGCGTAGCTGCCCCTTTTTATTGTTTGCGGACCGCAGGAACTAAGAACCCTCGTAGTTCCTAGAACGCCATTTGGGGGAACCTTTTTAGTTCCTATTTCATTGTAGGTACTTTCCAGCACAAGAGGAACCTTGAGTGACGAAGGTCTACGGTGATTGGTCCAGACGTACGTGTACGTTGATTGGACACGTGATCCAATGCAGCGCCGGTAACCGCCATTCAGCGCATATTCCGCTATTATCATGAAACCCACACACAACAAACGCACAGGTCCTCCATCGCTGTTGTTGTAGCTGGCAACTGCTGTATGTCACGCAGAAGTGACGTTGCTATACCAACCCCCGGCCGGCTTAGTCACTTGTAAACAGACGCCATTACTGGGGTGTTGCTGGGTAGCGTTGCTGGGTCCGCCCACAGGATAACGGTACGCAGCCCACAGGGATAACGGTACGCAGCCCACAGGGATAACGGTACGCAGCCCACAGGGATAACGGTACGCAGCCCACAGGGATAACGGTACGCAGCCCACAGGGATAACGGTACGCAGCCCACAGGGATAACGGTACGCAGCCCACGGGGATAACGGTACGCGTGAGAAATTAATAAAAAAATAGCCCCGCGATGTCCGCCTGAATGCGAGCGTCCGACTATCGCGCCGCATCGCTTCACATCGGACGTTCTGTGTCCTTCGTACCTGGAGGCCACTGTCTAACATCATCAACCCAACTATGTTACTGGGATGTAAACAACCCACGGGGCGTTGTTTACATACCAGTAACATACCAGTAATAGCGTCATACACAAAGCGCTCGTCGGATTCGTGTATTGGCGTAGTTCTCGGGGAACTACGAACTACGAGAGAACTGAACTGAAGCGCCTAATAAATGACTTTTATATGACCATAAAGGTGTCATTATTACGACAAACGCTCACCTCGGGCATACAGGTACACCGTGACGACGGGTGACTCGGCTTTAGCCTGTGTGTTGTACCGCCGTCCGCGGGGGTCCTGCCCTGACGCCTCCGCCTGGCACACGTCCAGACCCTGGTCCTCCACCCTCAGCCTGTATGACTCACGACGATGAGCCAATCAGCTCAGCCTGTATGACTCACGACGAGGAGCCAATCAGCTCAGCCTGTATGACTCACGACGAGGAGCCAATCAGCGCCACGGGCGGAACAACTAGCCGTTGTCAAGCTGTTTTTGAACGGATCCGCCTCCGATTGCGTTTTCTTTAGAATCATTTGGGAACTTTCAACCCTGACAAGTAGTTGAAAACATTTAGCAAATCCTCCCAAAATAGACACCGGGTCTATATGGGAGAATTACCCCGACGTCTCAGAAACGTTCACCTAATGGGCTCTCTTTGGCGTTTGGGCTGCTGAATAATAATCTTGAATGTGATATGACCCCCTTCATTAACAAATGTATTTTACACAGACGGCATGTCTTCTCAATCGTAGTTTGTTTTTATTTCGCTCCACTCTTAAAACCCCGGCAAAACCAGTATGTTGGCATGGTAACATAATAGTTGATATAAGGCCACCAAGATGGTGGACCAATGTTGGCCATAACTGTTGAGATAAACGGGCAACAATGATTGAAACATCCTCTTATTGTTACGCCAACGGAGGAACAACCTTTGAATCGGACATATACATATATTTTCCATATATTTCCCATACAAATATGGAAAACGAAGAATTTGGCCTGAGAAAGCTGTTGTAGGCCTACGACGTTGAAATGCAATGGGCCTATCACACAATAACCGGGGGTATAATAAGTCCATGTTTTTAATTAAGTTCAATGTTCTCTAACTTATACCATTATGTCATGTGTCTAATACAGTTATCTGTTTTTCTACAACGTCAATGCATTATTTATCATTTAGATTGTCTGGTGATGGCTGAAAGCCTTTAAAAAGGGAGACCACAAAACACCAAACTTCAGTGCCTTGTAGTTTGTACTTAAAAGACCATTAACAAAAGAAACGCATCAACACAAGACACATTGTCATACGTTTGGAGTGGTTTATTGGAATAATAAATGGCAGCTTATTGACACAGCACCATAAGTAACAAACTCAACACAACCACGACTTGCATGTGTTAATAGCTGCAAAACAAACAAACAAAAAAAGTGGTAAAAAGCAAAAATTCAACAGAACACAACACCTTCATTAGTAGTTAGTAGCCTTTCAAAACCAAGCATAACAGATGCGTAGCACATAGGCCTACATGTGATCGTGTAACATGACATAGTGCAACAGAACACAGGAGAATGTCGAGCGGGGGTGGCAGCTACGTTCACATGGGGACAGAGGCTTAAATGAGTTAGAAACTCACCACAGTGCCACTGTAATACAGTGGAAGAAGAGTGGGGGAAGGGCGACACAGTGAGAGTAGGACCACTGGGATTAGGGATCAGTGAATTTTTACAGTCTAGCTACTTCCGTACCAAAAATATCAGCCAGTACAGAATCTGGCACTGCTGATGCTGTGTACGCATGTGTATAGACATGCACGCGCACACGTGTGCGTGTGTGTGGGGCGGGGGGGGATTGTGTATTGGGTGTGTTTGTGAGATGCAAATCAGCTTCGACTAGTTGATCCAAAAACGTCTCTGGAAGCAAGAGGTGGTCTGATTTGATCCCTATAATGTTCATTAATAACATTTAGAATATCATCAGGCTTTAGAGAGGTTAGGCAGGGTAGAGAGAATTATGAAAGGACTCTTGCATACAAACCAATAGAAAAAGAAAGAGGAGAGGAGAGAGAGAGAGAGAGAGAGGGAGACCAGGCATCTTTTCAAGTTCCCCTTGGACAGAGACTTCACACTTCAACTTTGCTGAACAAATTGCGAGTAAACAGAACTATTAAGTGGTCAAACACAACACTATCTGTTCATAGGACTGGCCTCAGCACAACGAGCAGCAATGACGGGTCTTGGCACTGAGTGACGCCAAGCTAGAGCGCATGACGGTGACGTGATGCGGTCTATTACGGCAAGCCACACTGAACTGTGACCAGTCATATGATGGTTATGACCCCGGCTAACAATGTACTCACACTACAACAAAACACTAACTCTTTTATCTGCATGTTTAGGACTTTACTTCTCTGGAACTTTGTTTCACGGCATTTTTTGTTGCTCAGTCACTTCACAAGAACAAGAGACTTGGCCTGTGTCCAATATTGGTCCAAGTGCTGTGAAAGTGAAGAACAAACTGGCAGAACATTAAAACCGACATCTTCTAAAAGACAAATATGGCAACTTCAGTATAGGGTCTTTATTTATACATGAAAAGTAAATGTCAAACGTTGGTATTTCAATATCTCACAGCAGTGCATCATGGAAATCTCTCTCAAAGCTAATTCACTGCAGCATTTATCCCAAGAGGCAGGGAATTTCTTTTGTTGTCTTTTTCTTGTTTAGATCGTCATTCGTGTGGCGTTCAGAGTCGAGTGGCTCTCTGGGCGGCACCTTCCTTATTTAGTCAGACCTAAAGCCTGTGTTTATATGCAGCGCAGTGCTGGCAGTGGAATGTCCCCGTCCTGACCAGGCTTGTGAGAACGCTGTCCTGCTTGCATTAGCCTCCATGCAACTATCTGCCAGTGGCAGAGCGGGCAGATTAAACACACCCAAGTACCATTCAGACATGTTGGTATTGTGATAAAATAACATGCCGGTTCACATTCAATATCAACGGTCCTTATAAAAAACACCAATAATGTGAAAACAAAGGTTTTTTTTTCAAGACAGCAAAGATCACTGACTCAAATCCAGAAATCCACCTGTTTCTGACTGACTTTTGAATTATGGTGTTTTCTTGTTTCCTTTATCCATTGATAATTGTTTTACTTTCCATGCAATTGTTACTTTTTACCCTTTAGCAGCACCTGGCGTATAGATTCAGCATCAACAGAGAGATCCTTGTTCAACTGACAGCTCTACACGAAGACATTCGACGTTCACTAATTCCACTAATTCTCAGGTCAAGTCTTTGTCATCCAATACACAATGTGTCCTGTGCCTCGCTTTCCAAGGCCCTTCAGGAGCCAAACAGTCTTGGGGTTTTGTGTTTTTTGCACAGGCATGTATATGCGATACCTATTTCTCAGACCGCTGCCTGGCCAGTCGCTTCATGAAACAGCAGGTTACCGTGGAAATGATGACGATGCCCACGAACAGGGCAGACGACACTCCGATAACCAGAGGGATGAGTAGAAGATCAGCAGCTGGAAACAGAAGGGAGAGTTATTTATTTAATCAATATTGCATTGTGAAGGCAGACCTGGTGGCTCAAACGGCTATATGCTATATATATATATATATATATATGGGACATTTTTGGAATTTGGATTTGCATGGATTTTCTCAGTGATCATTAAAAATACAATAAATGGTGACATTGTTTTAGTCATTATCAAGAATACACTAAACATCAACAATAAAAAAAAAAGTAGTGCAAGGAAGTTTTAACCCATGATAAAATGAGACAATAAATGACTTTTATATGACCATAAAGGTGTCATTATTACGACGAACACTCACCTCGGGCATACAGGTACACCGTGACGACGGGTGACTCGGCTTTAGCCTGTGTGTTGTACCACCCTCCGTGGGGGTCCTGCCCCCACACCTCCGCCTGGCACACGTACAGACCCTGGTCCTCCAGCGAGGCCACGTGGACCCTCAGCCTGTAGCTGTTGGCTGACACCCGGTCCACGCTCACCTCACTGCCGTTGGTGAAGATCTGGGCCATGCCTTCATACGTCAGGGCGGCTACCGGGGTGGGGGTCTCCGGTGGGGGTCTCTGGTCACCTTTGGTGATGACCGGCTCCGGGATCGGCCGCCGCAGCCACCGCACCTGCACCTGGGCGGGGCCCGTGGTTCTCACAGTGACGTTGCAGAAGAGGGTGACGGTGCTGCCTCGTTTGAGCAGCGGGCCACGCGGAAGCTGGGCCACGGCCGACACCAGCACTTCTGTAGAGAGGCAGAGAGAGCATACGTTATATACTGAGGTCACTTGATCCACTTGTCAGTGGATATACCGCCTCAACGAGCCATTCCGGACCAACATGTTTGACAAACAGCAGCAGCAGTAATGAGGAAACAAAACACCTAGCTAGAACAGCAAAACGTTGATGTTTCCCATCAAGGCGTTATATTAAGCCCAGAACAGGAACCAAAGACCTACACGTCCTACATGCCCTGCCACCTACCTGTTACATCCTCTATGCTTCTCCACCGGTGTGTGTGTGTGTGTCATACTTTGTACAAGGAGATATACACGCACATTCATTTTTATGCAGGTGCCCGACAAGTGGGGGTAACGATATGTGTGAAAGAGTCCGCACGCGCATCCCGAATGTGATCGAAACATTGACTTTGTTCATATTGGTGAAAATAAACACGCTATATAGTGTGCAGACTACTCGTTCATTCATATCGAGTGCCATACTTTACCTTTAGTCTTGAGGTTGACGCTGATGCCCTCTGACCTCTGTGTGAAGGTGGCAGCGGCCGAGGGGGCGGGGTTCTTGCGGCCGGCATAGACGCTCACAGCGCAGCGGTACACACCGGAGTCGGAGGGGCGAGCGGAGAAGAGCCTCAGGGCGTAGCTGCCCTCCGTCACCTTCTCCAGAGCCCCCCCGGTGCCCCGGCTTAGGTCATCCCCCCAGCTGACTGCACCGTCCGGGCTCATGCGCGCCACCTCCACCTTAAGAGAGTGGAGACAAATAAGGTAAGATGACATTATTCTGTATTTGATACAGAATTTACAGTGCATCTAGTAAGACTTTAAATATACATGTCCACAAATGGACATTGTTGTATCAATGTCAAAGCGATTACAATTACAAACATCTCAGCAAATCATACTGCAGTCTTAGCACACCCTCTACACGACACAGCCAGGAAACACACATACACACACACATTTTTTATTGACACCAGCCAACAAAACTCCTGACCTCTACTCCTCCTGCTCCAGCAGCAGTTGCATCACCGATGAGAGATCCCCTCTTCATCCACTGGACCAGCAGGCTGGAGGTCCCTCCGCCGGGCAGCCCAGATACCTGGCAGGTGAGGGTGAGTGGAGAGCCGGCCTGCAGGCTGACCCGGCCACTGGGAACGGACGTCACGCTCATGGACTCCGCTAGAGGAGAGCCAAACAACCACAGAGTAAAAGGTGAGTGATGAGAGCAAAGGAAAAGAGAGAAAATTGAGGACACCAAGAAATCGATTCAAATGTAATCTAGGTCATCTTGTGTAGATACTATAGGCATAGTATGGCACATTGGTGGATGAATGCAAAGTTAGCCCCTATAGAAATTGCTATACTCGACTATGATGAAAAAACAAATAAACTAATGCGAATATGATACTTGTATGATTACATATACATATAACTGAATGGGCTTTGCCAGGTCGCTGCATGCTATCTAGTCAAAGTGGCATTTTCTTTAATGCATGCTTCAACATGATAAATACCCATGGAACGCCAGTTCCTGCCAGGTTGCCATGAAGTGGTAGAGATTGTAGGGTTAATGGTGAATACATGAAATGTTCCTGATAAGCCAAGTAGGATTACATGCTATAGAAAACAATATATTTAGGTTAAAAAGCACTTAAAAAGCAACAGGATTAAAAAGCACACATTAGAGACAGTGATATTGAACAGCAACAGGTTTCCATTCAGCCCAACCTGCTTCATGGGCTAATTAGGCCAACGGTCTGAGAGAGTATTTATCAGTTGTGTTGCGCTAAACAAAAGATCTGTTAAAACAATGACTGCTGTAAACACAACTCATTAACACAGATAGAGCTGCCAGGCTATTGTATTAGACAGACTGCAGGGTGAATGAATAATTACTAATTATATAATAGTGCGGGCAACTGCCTATGAGCTTAACACTGAACTTGAATGCATCAATTTCTTTTCATAGGTATTCTATTTCCATTCTGTGACATTTCATCAGATTCGTTTCGCCATTATTTAGAAGTGGAAAGATAATACTTAATTCTCCTCAGCAACTACAATTATCGAGTGAATTAAGAGGAAAGAAATATAATGTGGTACTTAAAGTTCAGCACACTTTGCGACGCTAATGATTGAAGAGATGTGCACATTAAGATAATTGTTAAAAGAAAATGACACAAAGAATATTTACTATAGTGACTTTTTCCTAAATGTTTTGGTAGCTCCTATTGAAAGCTAGGGCTTAATGTGGGCTTGGTGACATGCAGCTTACTCTCACACCTCCACACACACTGGTGTCATTCTGAAGGGATTGGTCATGTTAGCTAGACGGATAGAAACCTAAACCTAAACCTAACCTAAACGTAAAGACCAGTTAATCCTTCAGCTCTTTGCAAGCGCCTTATAACGCTAAGCCAAGTGAGTGGGCCAAGAGCAGTCTGTACAGCCCATAATACATTCATGGTATAGCCTGCAACACAGCTAGCTGGCTAGCCATCCTTTAAGCTTAGCTTGTCGTGGGTCTGTTTTCACTATCTGATAACAGGCTCAGTTAGTGAACCATCTAGTCAACCTAGTCTTCATCGCAGCCAGCTTTTGAGTCAGCTATAGCTACGAGTCAGTAGTTATCAAACCAACTGCATAGCTAGCTAATATAATGTCATATATTTTTACCAGTTACACAGGCAAGTAGCTAGCAGTCAGCGATTCAGTCGGCCAGGCAGCCACCCAATTCATCTTACACTCGGCCAAGTAGCGGTTAATGCTGCCAGTCAGGCCCTGCGTTTGGATTCTGTAGGAAAGCTGAATGTTCGCTATCACTCACACAAGACCAGGCCTGCGTTTCTAGGTGGAGAGATATCCAACTAATAAACAAGAAATGTAACCGTTTTCAACCGCTGCTAGGAACTGTACAAGACCAGACTAATAACTCACGAGATATGCTCTGCAAAACTCTGCTTAAGATCGACTATGGCAGTAGCACAGTAACGTGAGTGTAGGTTGTGAACAAAAGGGGCCTCGTATAACAATCCAGTGGTGGACAAGAGATTATGGGTTTGGCCCTATGCCACCATGACAAAGTAAACATTCAGCGGTATAAACTTTCACTGGCGTCAGCAGCAGGCTTTACGATGTGCGGCTGGTCTCATTTTCTGGTATTAGCTGAGAAACGGTAGGATACCAGAAGGATGCACTTACAGAGTCGCTGAACAGTCAGGTTGCCAATCTCCAAGGTCCTTTGTGCGATCTTCTGCCAAGATCCGTCAGGGTCTAGGATCCACTGTGACGCCTCGCAGAAGTACGACCCGGAATCCTCGGGCCGCACCGCGCGCAGTCTCGCCGCATACGTGTCCACCCCGGCGACGCCGTTCCTCTTCTCCAGCGTTATGTCCCCGTCGTCGTAGCGCTTCCTGTAGGACTGGCTGGACCCGGGGGTGAGGCCCAGCGCCCGGTCCAGGGAGATGATCTCTCGGAGGGTGCTGACCTCGCCTCCCGCCCCGCCTCCCGAATCATCGCCGCCGCCCCGCTTACCGAACGTGATGGACAGATGGGTGTGCTGCCGGGATTGGACACCGGCCGAGCACGTCAACGTTAGCTCCGCCCCCTCCGGCATGGGCTGGCCAGTCAGCACGCGGGTATAGCTGATCTGGAGTGTGTCTGGGATCACTGTGAGATGATAGTCAGACAGATCATGTTGTTATAGGACGCCCATGGGCCAGATGGTACAGAGAGTACCAAATTCAAATTACATTTCTAATGCTCATTTGTTTGTACAGTCACATGTTCAGAACTCCAGCACAAACTATAAAACTGGGGGAACTGAACCAGAGTCAGACATACATTTTAAACACTAGCCTAAGATACTGCTTTCTACATCGGCTGGATTAGGAGGAGGTTGCTCTCAAACATAGTTAGCAAACCAAAATGACAGCCTATAAACTTTCATTGCATTCAGGATGGAAAGATGGAATCTGGGACAGTGCATATTAAAAAAATACATGTAATGTGATACCTGGCAAGGTGAATGGAAAAGCCAAGAGAGGACAAAATAAAATACATAACCAAACTAAAATGAGAGTGAGAGAAGAAGAAGAACAAAGTCCAGATGAAAAACAGAGATAAGAGCCAATCCAAACAAAGAACGTGAGCCGACTATGAACAATGAAAAATGTTGTTCTGCTGGTCAACGTCCAAGTGAATAATGACGCAAAACGGTACATCAATCACGCTGTCCATGTTCATTGAGGATGGTTCAACTGGCAAAATTCTGTATTTAATCCCATTGGCTGAATATGTCTCTTTCCCCACTAACTCAACGGTAGCCTCAATGTGTTAAATCGGACACACACACACACACACACACACAACACAATCACAAGACAGCACACCTTTGACGGCCACCGTGGCGCTGTAGTTCCCCTGGTAGGTGGAGTCTGTGCTGGGCGTGTAGCACTCGTACTTCCCCTGGTCGTCGGGCCGCAGCCGCTGCACCACCAGCCGGGCCTTGTCCCCCGAATCCCGCTCCACCCTCACCTCCCCGCTGCGCACCCGGCCCTGGAAGGGGGTGTAGGGGAAGCCCTGGTCTCTGGTGGACACGATGCCGATCTGCCTCCCGTTGGCGTCCTCCCTGTAGAGGAACCACTCGAAGTCCTGCGTGCGTGCGCCCTCGTAGCCCGCCACGGTGCAGGGCAGGGAGAGGGAGAAGCCGGCCACGCGGTACAGGGTGCCGACGGGCAGGAAGACGTCACGACCCGCGGTGTAGTGGAGCACTGGGGGAAGAGGGACACACACACACAGAGAGAGAGAGAGAGAGGTTAGATGAAGATGTTGAGAGGGTGAAGTAGGAGTTGTCTCGCAAGGCCACACTACAATGCATAATGTACATCTCATCACCTCAGCGGGGGGGTTCAAATGTGCATATATTGGCGAGAGAGAGGACGGGACTTCTGAGCACGCTCCGGAGGGAGCGATGTCCGTTTCAGTTACATGTTTTGGGTAGTGCTTGGTCAAAATCTTCATCAAAAAACTCCATATTTATTCTCCTTGTCTTGGTTGTTCTTCTTCTTGTCATGTTCTTATTCTTCATAGGAAGTAAGAGAACGGAAATTGCATTTCAGTAGATTGGATACGTGATAAAACTCATGACTTTCTCTCTCTGTATATGAACTAGGTTTCTGATTTTGGCTGAAACATTCTTGATTGCTGGCTGTCAATCACTTTGAAATATCCTACACTTGGAGTCACTGCTTGCTTCTGGATTATTGTTACTACATGTTCAAAAAGAGTAAGAGATACAACACGTTGATTCTCAGATCCTCCCTGGTTTCAGGGAGGATCTCAACGCCAATGAAACACACCCTGATAGAGAATGGAAGTAGTAATAAATAAAGCAGATAAGATAGCACATTTTTTCAGTGGGTCACCGCGTTTGCCTAGAAGCATGCTTAGTGGATCTCGTCTTTATTTCCACCACTCGATAATCCATGCTGATTGCTGGCCACAGGGAAAATCCATTGATTAACCAAAGTGTGGGAAACAAATGGCCTGGGCTTCCTGTGGAGAGGTCATAAAAAAACATCCAATCTAATGACAAAATCAGACAGAGCTTGTAACGGATATTCCTAATGATATGGTTGTTTTCAAGTTCATCTTAGATGATTGTGTTAATTATGTTTGTTTATTATAGCATTATTATAATGTTAATCTGAGTGACAAATGTCATTCAGTGGACAGCAATTGTTTGCTAGTTTTCTGAAATGTGATCTGTGGAAGTCTGTAAGTAAAAAATACAATTACACAAGTAAACCATAAAGCTTCAGTATTTCACATATCAGAATTATACTACTGGTCTGTAGTTTCAAGTGAAAATAAAACAATCCACCACAATAACACTGAATTCAATGCATAATAGGTGTCATGTCAAGACAACCATTGGGTCTTTTTGGGGGGGGTGATGATCACATCAATCCCCAAATGAGAAGCATGCACCAGATCACCATGTGTACCGATCATGCAAGGAGAGACTTTCAGTCAGGCGACGCACCTTCCTCCTTCCCCACATTTCACTGGCAGCTCCTTGCAGAACTAGTAATACTAGACAGGTGCGTCTAGACCCTGGTTTAGACTCGAGTCCAAAAGAACAACAGAGACTAAGACTCAGACTATGGCACACAACACGCCCATGGAAAAGGACATGACGGACCAGTGGGGGAAAAAACTTAAG
>OMKN01043669.1:0-10891 GCA_900302345.1 Melanonus zugmayeri | reverse complement strand
GGGGGGGGGGGGGGCAATACACACTGCTGCCAGGCAGACGAGTTGTCAACTCATGATCAGTTTATATTATACTACGCCGATTCGTAGATTTGTTTTAAATATGTACAAAAAATATGGTTGAAATAATGACCGAGGTCCGGACCTCTGTGACCTCATAGCCACGGCCGTGGTCCTATAGCATCATTACAACACACAGACTCACATCAGCGGTGTGCTTGTTTCATTGGATAAGAAAACCATACCCTTTATACTTGATGTGGTTCATGGCACTATCTCTATCACGTTTAATTATTAACGATATTCTCAGATATTAACGCCCTGTTTTAGCCAACATTGTTTGGCACTCCTCCCGTGACACAGATACACATTCATGCGCAGGATCGTGTTGATTCCTCAGTGGCATTAACTCTATTTGTAAAACAAAGAACTTTCTTTTTTCCATTACCACTATGCGTTGGTTGGCAGGGAACCCGGCTCAACCCGACACACACACACACACACACATGCGTGCTCGCACAAATAAATGCACACTTGCACTTGCACACCGCATGTGTGATTGTTATTGCACTGTGGATTATGCAGATAGATGCATTCTAACCACTTGTAATGATCTGAGCCGTCCACCGGGGGCCCACAGCCTGAGACTCAATTTCCCAGCCTGCCCACCTTGGGAGTTGCGTTCCCAGGCCTCGCTGATCGGGGGGGGGCCTGTCTGCCAGTCACACGTCCCAGAATCACACACGCACAACCTGCGCCTAGTCCAGCCAGGGGACTCGGGCTTTGGAAGCGAACAAATCTGTTTTCATCAGTAGGTATACATGGAGGCAACCAAGTGTGCATTTTTCTTCAAGTAACTCATTTCACAAACTACAAATACGGCTTCGTACGGTATATGAGCACATGCGCGCACACACACACACACACACACACACCTACACACCCATACACACACCCATACATATAGACACACAACTTTACATCATTTACACATCAACACACATGCGCGCGCACACACAGACACACATGCACACATAGATGCACACACAGGCACACACAGACGCACAACTTTACATAATGTACACATCAACACACACACACACAAAAACACATGCAATAAAAAAACACAAAAGGGAGCTTTCACAGTTGTGCGCGACAACATGTAATTTTCTTTGTGATTATTAGGCGTGCTGTGTGGAATGATGTGGTTGTCTTTGTGGGGAACGGCGGCGCAGTGCAGTGGAAAAGTACTAAATGGTAATGATATCCTACAGGAGAAAGTTCCAGTCGTGCAGCGATAATCATTTCTACAGGATTAAGTCCTGACCCACATCAGCCAAGCATATTAGTATGCGGAGAGGGTGCTGCTGCAAGATTCCACACAGAGCAAACGCACTCAGAGGAAGGCTGGGAACGAGGAAGCCAAATAAGGAAAACAGAGAGAGAGGGAAGGAGAGAAGGAGAAATGGGGAGGACTAAAAAATAGATTTAAAATATATGATTATGTTGAATAATAACCCAGAAGCAAAGCAAGCAGACGGCCTGTTATTTATGTATTAATTTATAAATTTTTTATTGTTGGTATATTTTCTTGAGGTGCATCGAGGTGCCAGCCGGTACATTGCAGTCATTTGCTTTCCGCTGATCCACATGAAATATCCAAGCAAAGAGACTTTAGGGTTTTGCGTGTTTGTCACCGGGCCGAGAGTTCACGAAAAGTTCAGGATGAAGTTTATGGGCGACGATTGTTCATTCGTGGCTGTATTTTCCGTGTAGGGATGGCGAGGACGTGCCCCCCATACCGCCGATACCGTCCCGCGGCGCTTTCCATCAAATAACCGTGCAACCGTCGTGTCCCCTCCACCAATGACAAGATCAAATACACCCTTGCTTTCATTCATTTGAATATTTATTTCTTTTTTTACTCGGACGGCCTTCGAGAACGCGAAGGCCGCAAAACATCGCTACGTTTTATAGGATCAATGAAAGAAAAACACAGTTAAAATATTCACACTCGCAACGCTTCAGATATATCGTGGTGCATTCCAAGCACCCCGAGGCGTTGTGTTACAATAGATCCCACTTCATGGTACTGTGTACCTATTTAGGCCATGAATAATGCAACGCCCTGCTTTGCTCTTCAATAGCCGTGCATTTTTACGCAGCAAAACACCCAATAATGGTTAATTTGATTGAAGTTTCAATAGCACAACATCTGCTGGTGATTTAGAGTGAGAGAAAGTGACTGCTAAAACTAGAGGGATTTTTAATTTGCAGCGGGCTGTGTGCTAGAAGCAGATGGCGTGTCGCTAGTATTGACAGAGATTCTCAACCACGCGCATTATAACCGTCAGCAAAGCTATTAGCAATTGCAAAGAAGTGGATAAAATGGTATTTGTCAGAGAATCAAATAGTTTTGTTTTTTTTGTCTTGGTCACTGGTATTATTTTTTCACTCGGCTTTGTCGTATTTCTCTCTTTTTGTGCAAACTTTGTGGGAAAATTGCCTATGTGGAAATATTAGTGAGCTTACTCACACTACACACACACACACACATAATCTTTTTGACGCGACAATACGACAATAAATAATTCACTGGTAATGAGACGGCTTTCTTGAAGCAAACCATGAGTGTGTATAGTGCAGAGTCTCTCTTTCTACATATAGAGTCAATATTCAGAGGTACATGTCTGACGTGCAAAAAGTTGGAGGAGAACGCGATGTTCAAGTCCTTGAAAGTGAGACAAAAGGAATTAAATTAAATGGATTTGAGTGAGTGTAACATTTACGAGAAAAGTGTGAGCCCAACAAAGACATTCAAAGGAGATCCAAAGGAGATAAATAAAAGTGGGATATAAACACAGACACACACACAAACACACACGGTGTGTAGCGGTAGTTAAATCGCAAAGGGCAAAACATTTTTAAGATTAAGACGGTTGTATTCATTCAATTTAGGGGTCTAGAGCAGTCAAATACAAAGGTCACTGTGAAATACAAATCTGAACAATGAACAGAAAATAACCATCATTATAAGCATAAGCAATATGACGAAGCAATATGACGATGCAATATCCAAAGTTCCTCCCTCTCTCTCTCGCGCCTCTCGCCGCTAAAACCCATGTAACTGAAAGTCCCGCCCTCTCTCTCTCTCTCTCTCTTGCCAATAACGCTCATGTGGAGCATCCCGTTCCAGCCGCTCCGCCGTGAGACAAGAACGCCTGGGAACGAGGTCGACCAGTGGGTGCTGCTGGTCCGCTGTGCTTGGCTCTGTTTTGGGTGTCATGCGTATCTCAGACACGATGGGGTGGAGCGAAGGGGCTGTAATCAGTTATTATGGACGTTTTCTGCTGCTTCAACTCCAAAATTATTGTTGGGCCAATGAGAGTAGAGTAGCCGAGAGACCCTCAGTGTTACAGTGTTACACACACACACACACATGCACACACTCAAGATATGCTCAAGATATTATTGTATTGTGAAGTTTGATCCTAGCCTGAAGATCATTTCAAATTCTAATTTCAAATATTAAGGCTTGTTTGATCCCAGCCTCAAGACTCAAGAAGACACACACACACACATCAACACGCATGGACGCACACGTGCAAACACGCGCGCGGCAAGACGTCGGGGCGAGACAGGTCGTGGATCACGTGCAGCTGCACATTCACGTCACCGGCACCTGACAAAGTGTACGTTCATACATTCATATCCTCGCCATAAATATTACATCCCACCTCCCCACCCAAACTGCCAGAGAATATACTGTAATATATTAAGCACACACACAGGAAATATGCACACACCCCACACACACACACACACACAGACACCACGCGCACAGTATAATATTCACGCACACCTAAACACACACACACCCCCTGCCAAAACACACACACACACACACACACACACACAGCTCATGTTAATAGTGGTAGTGTATAATTCTATGTGCATCTCAGGGCTACTTGTCTTTGTAATGAATTGCCACGCGGTCTCACAGGTAATACCTGTCTCTTTATGGATTCAATTACAGTCGGCCATAAGGCGCAGCCCCTGTTGTCACACAGAGAATAATCACTCAGACTCTCCCTGAGCCCAACAGGATAAATCTACAGACTGCTGTACAGCGAAGACGGAATGGTCCTTATTCATCATTTAGCGACCGCTTGCTCGTGATAAGTGAGTGTGTGTGTGTGTGTGTGTGTGCGCGTGTGTGAGTTCAGCATTGTTTGTGTGTGTGTGTGTGTGTGTGTGTGTGTGTGTGTGTGTGTGTGTGTGTGCGCGCGCGCGCGCCCGCGTCCGCGCGTGCTTTGAGGTTTTGTGTTGACTCTCACTCAACTGTCAATCTATTAACGTGAAAGGTACATATTCTTTGTTAATTAGCTTCGCAATTCTTAGTCATTTCAAGTTAATTGGTTAATTGGTTAAGACTGGTTGGTATGACTGCAAGTTAATAAATGCAAACATTATTATTCAAATGTTACTATACTTTATAGCCAATTGTTCATTGAAATGTATATAGCTCTAAACGTAGATATTTTAAACCGTATGTTAAATGTCTTTTTTTAATTAAAAGTAATCATATTCACAGAGAATACATGTAAAAACATAATAATGTACAATTATTAGTATTGTTATTACATTGCATTTATCTTTTTAATTTAACTACATCGGAGTAATAATATTGATATAGTGTTATTTTTAAACAAACCATCATAAAATAATATTATTTTATGTTTTTATTTTATTTTCAGCAATATACCCGGAAAGCTTGGGGGCACCTTGTACTTACGTTGCTCTCGCGGGCGAGCTCCTAGAAAGAGTGTGCGCGCGCGCAGGCGCGAATGTGTGTGTGTGCGAGAGCGTGTGAGTGTGTGTGCATGTGCGTGTGTCTGCTCTGCTGTTGCTGCCCTTTGATCCCTGCATTAGTGTTAGTTAGGGGCTCGGAGACACACTTGCACCGAGAGCAGCCATAGTCAAGACACGGCAACAACAACAGCGGCACCTCCTCCGCCTATGTTCCTATTCCCAACAATACACTTTAAACCGAGCAAAGCCAGGTGCACGACCAAGTCCCTGCCATCACTCGCGCCCGTAGTCTCAATGGGGAAAAACCTTTTTTCTTCTTATCCCTAAAACAAGGACGAGAATGTGATAAAAAGGGGGGAAAATGCCAAGGAGGAAGCAGGAGCAGCCCAAGCGCCTGCCTTCACGTAAGTCGTTTACTCTATTTTTGCGATTTTACCGGGTCTTCGTGTGTTTTGCGCAGTAGTTTAGGGTTAAAGAGGTGAAACAGACAAAGACTCGGCGTAGGTTATTTCTCTTTTTTTTTAGGTCCGAGCGAGGCAGCCATGTTGTTGGCGATCGGCAACGTTAGCTAGCCAGTGAGTGCATAAACGAGACGTGGCTTTATTGGGGTATAATCGATGGAGGTCCCGTGTCTCTAAAGGTTGCGGTCAGTTGTCATACGTGTCGGTTGTGTGTGCGTGCGGGAAATAATGGCCAGCGTGTTTTAGTTGATGTGTCCGCGCGAGCTAGTCTCGCTTTCGGGGCAGAAGGGGGAGGATCTGAGAATCTGGCCGCAATAAAATGAAGGGTCAGTCGGATCAGACAAGCCAGACTCGGGCTACCCGTGCCCTAGTGTTTCTGGTTAGCTATAGCGCCGTCTCACCGCGGTCGGTAACTTCATTTCCACCGGCGGAAAAAAAACAAAAACGTCTTAAACTTTGCCTTACAGTTCACTGCAAATCTGCGGTTGTCCGCCGTCGACTTTAGAAAAGTGGGAAGAATGTTTAAAGCAGCCGTAACGTGTCCTCCCAAATGTTCGGGGTTGTGTGCACGCAGGCTGTGTCAAAGCCATGGTCACCTGAAGTTCAGGGTTTTCCCCCCCCTTCTCTTTGCAGCCATTCATTGCAGACAGACTACGATCAATAACGCGGTTAGACAAATTAAATGGCAGCAATTTATTACAGTTTCTGTGTAATACGTGTATTACAACACACCGCAGGCGTCGCCTATCTCAACGCGCGGACTTTAAGAGGAATGTCGATTTAAGCCGTGTGCATTTGACCCTGCGTAGCTTGTGTGATCGTATTGTGCTTTTATCAGTCTTAATAATGACACGTTGTAGTGACACGCCGCGGCCGCTAGGGCAGTGCTCAGACATGGGCAGATATGCTTGTTATTAAAGGAATTGGCCGCCTGTGACATTTGTGCTCCTGTAGAACTTTGTAGTCAATACATGCATAAGCAAACATCTTAATGAGTGCCGTGGAAATGGAAATGTCATAAATAATTAAGGCGATTAATCTTAAATCAACACACAAAAAAACACGTTTCTCTTGACACATGTGAATTTCTTAAATGTCACAGGTTGGCAGGATTCAGTACAAATCAACCATGATTAAAAGCCACTTTTTGTTGTCTTTTATCAAAAGCTTCTTCAAGGGAGGTTATATTACACACTTGTTGATTGACAATGTCTTTTTTTCCAATAATGAACCAGATAACTTTTATTCTTACATTTATGCATTAACACATATGGACTCTATGGACAACAAATACACATTGACGCACCATCAACATTAATTCACATATGTGGTGGTCAGGGGCTTGACCCACGTTTGAACTTGGAAAATTGCAGCAGTTGCCTAGAAGATATGAAGGTGGAGGCTAGGTGTGTATGTGTGCATGTGTGTGTGTGTGTGTGAACGTGAGCCAGAGATGGAATTTGAAGAGATTTAGGACAGTGCCGGTCCAGTTGATGGAGTATTTAAGACGAATGGATTGTAAAGAGCAGGGTCATGATCTAACCCGTGATCTAAGCCTTCATTTACTCTGCATGTTACGATGTTCTAAGTGTACTATCCCTCTCTGTCCACACACACACACACACACACACACACACACACACACACACAGTTGCTTGTTGTTTCCTCATTGTTGTGTGGAAGACAGGTAGTGTTTACACCAGCAACACATTGGTTATCTTTACTTTCCATTGAGGCATGACAGTAGCAAAGTTAGTATGTCTGTGGGTAGGTAGGTCTGTAATATTAGTATAGGTACTATAGGTCACATGTTTGAGCTCTAGCCACGTCATATGTGTAGAGAATAGGTAGGCTACATGAAAGTCAATGATCTTTAGAAATGTCTTATCACTATCGGGTATAGTGTCTGTTTTCGGTAATAATTTAACAACATTGTATTTCTTTTACAACTGTTCCTATGGCAGTATAAGGAAGCTATTTGCTGTCTTACTATGAACTTGCCAGCAGCTGACTGCTATGGTGAATGTTTGAATTTGGAAAATGCTCTTATGCAAGTAAACAATTATCAGCCGTATAGAGTTTCACATGGAATTGATTATTTTTTATAGAGTTGTTCTGATACCGATAACAGTATTGGAAATGCCTCCGATACAGCCCAAAATGCTGGATCGGGTATCGGCGAGTAAGCAAGTCTATATGCACCGATCCAATACTCGTCTTTTTTTTTCTCATCCAACTTTTCTCATATAGTGAAATCACTGCCATTCAGGCAAAATAGAGATAATACAGTTAATTGTCACTTCAACACTGACTTTTGAATGTGTTGTACACTACACATATTTCTCACCAGTCATAAGCCGTGTAATAACCGGCATGCGGATGCACACGCGTACGTTGGCGATCACACCATTTTAATAAACAATCCAGACACACAGTAAAATCAGTTTAACCATTTATTCTACAGGTATATTCACACACAATACAATAATGACCATGGAACTGTCTAATTCATTATTATAACTCATGTTATCCAAATCTTAGCTACCACAGCCGCTGCTTCCCGGTAGAGGACCCAAGAACAGCGTAGCTGTCCTTTTCTCTGCCTGCGCATATGGATACGTGCAGAGCATATTACAGGCAAATTACATTATTATATATGTTGTTCGGTGTTGGGTGTGTATTATCCTTAAAGTATATGGTATTATCCGTTATAGCTCCTTTCCTTAGAGCGCGAGTGAGTGTGTTGGCCTGACTCTGATTCCTTCTCCTTTGTTAAAGGGATATGCCGAAATATCTGTAAATTGGCATTTGCCTGTCTTACCCAGATTTAGATGAGTTGTTTAATTCCAAATTCATCACTATGTGTCCAGAAGGGGAGTTTGCTGGGATAGCATTTGCTTTCTGTTAGCTGCTTTCATTGACTTGCAGAGTTACAGTAGCCTAGCTCCTGTTCATGTGAGGGAATACACTTTTAATTACTTTCCAAAGATCCAATGTGTTCCGAATAGTCGCTTATTCAAAACGAGTGCCAGTAACAACACAACAAGATTGTAGTTTGTCTACAAACATGCAGATCATTGAAAACACACTCTGCATAGACTACCCAGCCAGAAGCAGCTGATAATATAATTGCATTGCGCACCACAGTTAGCCTAATAATCACAGCGCCGAAAATATTGCTGAATTATCTGTGTTTGTAGACAAACTGCAATCTTGTTGTGTTGTTACTGGCACTCGTTTTGAATAAGCGACTACGACTAGCGACGCACAATGATGAATTTGGAATTAAACAACTCGTCTAAATCTGGGTAAGACAGGCAAATGCCAATTTACAGATATCTCAGCGTATCCCTTTAAAGTGACGTTTATATATTCCACGTTCCTTTTCTTTACGTCTTTACGTATTGACACCACGGTCAGAAAACTGTGGCAGTGTTTACATGCCGTTGCATCTTTTCTTAAAGGCACAAAGCGCATTTCCGTCAGCTCAACAAATTAACAATAACTATATAACATAGTGCGTATATCACGCAAACAATAAGAACCCTTATATAATCGTGAAACAATGATTATCATATGAAAGGTCACATTAATACCATAAACATACATACACAACACATGAACAAATACTAAAAACATACACAATTTATATTAAAATGTTAATTTGGCTCCTACAGTTTGTATTGTTACGCGTGTATATATTTTTAAGAAACTTTATAATAAAATAATATTATATTAGTTATATTGCATACAATTCAGTCATGTTGTATGTGTCCATTTACTGTATTCATATTTTACAAAGTTTGGAAATGTGCTAGTCTAATATTCAGCTTTTTAATGAAAGAAAAAAAACCTCATTGGTATCGGAAGAGAACTCAGTATCGGCCGATAGGCAAATTCAGGTATCGGAATCAGTATTGCGAAGGAAATAATGGTAAGGAAACATCTCTAATTTTTTACATTCAGGCTTAACCATTTTGAATGTTATTTGGTAAAGATTAATAAATGAAGAATACTGGTAAGGTGTTGGACTCCCAGCAAAAACATTTTGGGTTAAAATTCTGGGTTAAATGTCCACAGACTGCCAGCATCTTTGAGCAAGATGCCTACCTCCTTGGATAAAAGTGTCTGCTGAATAACTAAATGGTATTAAATGCATGAATACGAAGAATAAATGTTAACAGTTAAACAACATATAGGTTAGCTTTCAACCTGATTTGTCTAACCCTTGAAAACCTATTCAGATGTTGCGCCTAGCACATGGACCTTCTCTGGTTGGTATCACTGGCTATTCTTTACTCCTTTTTCATAAAACATTGTAACAAAAGTAAACTTCACATACAACCCTATAGGGCTCAGTGTCACTATGAAGGCCCATCTCTTTTTTTTTAACTCAATGGATCCCTCTTGAATCAACCAGCTTACTGAAAAATATGAACTTGCAGTGAGATATTTTTTGATTTGTTTGTTTGGTTTGTGTTTTTTGATTCCTCTCGTGTCACTTCACTCTATTCACTGCAGGTTTTCATTATTCATCTGGCAACACCTTAGTATTGTGCCAGCCAACAAACACTATCGGGCAGGAAATCTCTTCTATTTGAGGTGGAAAAGGGCAAGATAATAAACTGCCTTTAACACAAGAAGTTCTTTATCTTAGTACACACTCAGAGATTGGGCTGTGTAGCCTGGTGTGGGCTGCCCCTGCTTGCTGTCTAGTGTGTGTGTGTGTGTGGGTACACAAGCTGGTCACGGAGGTCACAGTACAGTATGGCGCCCTCACTCTGACAAGTAAACATGACCTTTGGCGCCTCAATGAAAACTGCCATTCTTTATGACCTTGCTGTGTATTGTTGTTTGTGTAATCCAGTTAGTTTATTCACAGTACAAAAAAAAGAGGTGAACCTACTTAAACAATGCATGATATTATTTTGCTTTTGTATTTACTTTTGTCACAAATAACTCACACTTGCAAGTTGGTGATATACAATCGTTACATTTCACTTATTTTACTTGCCTTAACTATTTAACTTGGTACTTACTTTCCTTAAATTACAATCATACATGAATGTATGATCTGTACATGCTGTATCAAAGAGACCATCAGTTTGCCACTGCTCCAAATTTGTATTATAGAAGTTTGCTTGAAATAGATTTTCACAGACAATGGGGTGCATGTTTAAAAACAGTACATAGACAGTACACAAGATGTAATAATACCAACACAACATAACACAAGACACCTGAATACATACAGACACATTAAAAAGAGAGTTCCAGGCTGATTGGTTAACTGGTTGAAATACTTGAAATCTTAAAAGGCAACGTCAGGCTTGTGTTGGTAAAGATACGTTGTTCCTGTGCTGTATCCCTGGTGGGTCATCTGCATTTGAAATGGAGGGATTTGGAGTCTGCTAGAGGATTGTGCTCCCCCTCACCAGCCAATGGCTGCCTCTGTCTGGGTGGCTCTATACCTTACTGTAATGGTGGGTCACTGGCTCCCTTCCACTTGCTATGATTATAATGACCTTGGCGGGGCTAGGGCCTGAAAACATTGGATTAAGGGGAAAGGAAAATGAGGGGAGGTTTCCATTTCGCTCTTGGCATCAAATTTGTGGGGAATT
>OMKN01043666.1:0-11181 GCA_900302345.1 Melanonus zugmayeri | reverse complement strand
TCGTCGTGGTTTTCTTCTCCACTTAAAACCATCTGATGCCGCTTTTTACTGAAACGGTTTGGAGAAATAAATGACACCCAACGCCCGCCCCCCCCACACGGTCTGCAGTCCCATAAACATGTGTTTACTATTTGCGTCTCTATTGGGTCTATTTCCAGGGATGAACATATGAACTATAGCCTACTTTGTTGAGCCATCCTGCATACTTTATCCATTAACGCTTAGTTAGAACAAGATGCATTTAACCTTGGCTGTACATGCCAAGTCGTAAAGCTGCAGACTACAAAACTATGACACGCATTAGTATTATCTATCAATGAAAATATTCATAACACCACAACGGGCTGTGTGTGATTATCGCCGGGTACTTTCTCCTGTAATAACGTATAATTGCCATTGAGGAATGGAAGTGGGCGAACTAGGAACTCCGACTGAATGGTTTTCAGAAACCACACATTACACACCCTCGGGATCATTAAATAAATCATTTCCTGCATTACGTGAACATTACCAAGAGTCGGCTGCGACTGAGAAACTGTGACTCCTTCGTGTGAGTCACGGGGTTAACATGAGGAACCGAAGCTGCAGATGTCAGACTCGGGGTTCAGTCATCTAACCGAGTCCTGCTGGACCCGCGTCTGTCTACGGACGACCCCGACTGTGAGTAAGAAGATGAGTAAGGAGACAATCACATCTTTCGCTTTCGACGAGACTGTGAAGCCCAGGCAGACACCAGAGGAACCGTGGAGTAGTCTACTCCTACTATATGCAGGGTGTATAATTTTGAGCTTAACATTTGTGTGGCAGACGCAGTAGAAACGGCGTAGAGGAATGTGTTCCCTCAGAAGGGAGTCTTTCCATCAGATCTGTTTTGATAGCAGCTTCATAGGCCTGTATGTCAGTGTCTGCACCGCACCAGTAAATATCAATACTTATAGTAAGTTAATTTAGGCATATTTCTAACATAGAACAGTTTAGTATTATCAAGATCTTAGCAAACTTTAATAAACTGAAGGCTGAACTTAAACTAGTTTGTATGCTGTACCTAGGCCTGTTGAGAAGTGACTATGCAGCTACTTCAGCACCACCTAGTGGCATATGTTGGTATTGCAGGGCAGATACATCATGCGCCATATAACCAATTAATTTGACTATTTAACTATTTAGCAGACACTGTTATCCAAAGTGACTTGTGATAAATGCTATTAATGAGCAGCTAGGGGTTAGGGGTCTTGCTCAGGGATGCCTACAAGTAGATCGGGGTTCGATCCCACAATGAACACAATGTAAAGATGGACAAGAAACTGTGCACGAAACACTGCACCAGCACCCACTGCCACACGATCCTCCCGTGCGCTCAAGTTATTGCCATTTAAAATCAAACTGGTCGTGAGAACCATCACAAAAGAACGTAACGTGACCTCACTCCTCCAGCGCAATGAAATTACACTGCAGCCACAAATACCAGACTCCTGTCAGCGATATGACCGGGCTGACTTAGACAACACGGGTTCAAAGCAGATTGCAAAAAACACAAACATTCAATCCCCAAACGTCTACAGACCTAGAGCCAGACTCTTATTAATGCATCTGAATCCACTGTAAGTCTCTTCGGATTAAAGTGTCTCCTAAATGACTTCTTAAAATGTAAAAAAGGTTGTTTCAGCCTCTTAAGAACACAGTGACAACGTGATATCTTGATCTTTTATTACAATTTTTATGAAAAAGAAGTTGTGGAATAAAAGAAGCTCTTGTCAGGAGGTACGCTAAGACTACGAAATGCTAACCAAAAAAAGTTTGTTACACTGGGAAACATGAGAATGATAATAAATATGTTGATTTTAACACTATACAATATGGCGTTGAGCGGTCCACGTCAAGTAGCCCTGGCTGAGCTCGGGTAGGAAACACAGCGTTTATTCGTAGGTAAAGGCATTCATCACAAAACCAGGTAAAAATGTCGGCGAACACGGGGAATGGTTTAAGAACTATACACGATACGGCGGAAAAAACAAAAAGGACGACGACCACCAGGCGCAGAGAGAACCGACGATAGTCCAGAAAGAGTCACTATTAGGTCTTCTTCCCTCTGAGCCGAGTCCAGCTGATCCATCAAGTAGAGAAGTCCTGTTGGAGACACGTTTGTACCATTATTATTATTATTATGTAATAATATGTAAATGTACATTTTCCAACAAGACGCACAAGATGGCCGCCGTGATCGGCGCTACTTACCGCTCGTGGTTTCTTGTTCACCTTCATGTCGAACCTGCGAGGGAAGCGAACGGAAATATACGATTAGGCCCCGGGGGAAGCCTCTGATGGTAACCACGGTGATGGACAGAGCGCCAGGGTTATTTTATTTTGGGGCGGTGGAAGCTCACGATGAAACCAAACAGCGTTACGTTGGCATCGAAACAAAAATGTATTTATTAAAACAAAACGACTTCAGTCGGATGAGCATGAAAGTGCGTCTAATGGAGGCTGGATGGTTAGAGAAGCCGGTGTGTGTGTGTGTGTGTGTTGGAAACGGGCGCGGTGGTGGAGGGCATGCAGGCGGACTGAAGGACGAGCTCCATCACAATGAAAACAAACGAGAAGCAACAGGAAGAAGAAAACGATGAAGATGAGGTCGGCGGCAGGATGTCAAACGCCACAGGAACAGGAAGTTAAATTCAGACTTACTCAAAGTCATAATCAAACATGGCAGAAGGGCTGGGGGCAGCATTAGGAGGAGGAGGAGGAGGAGGAGGAGGGAGAGAGCAGTGGTGTTAGTTAACCCCCTCAAGTCGGTCCCCACATGGTTCTCAAAAGGAAACCATGACAACACACACAACACAACCAGTGCCGTTCCTACATAAAAAACGACTGACACTTGAGATAACACTGGTTGGTAACCCACGGTAACCCCAGCGTAAAGCGCTAGAGCCGCAGAACGGAGACATGCGGGCGGAGACGCGACGGCGGCGGCGGCCGTACCTGTGTCGGTTCTTGTTCTTCCTCTTCTTGTGGTTGCCGTGGTGACTGCCCGTGGAGGAAGAGGAGGAGACGGCCTTCTGGGGCTTGAGGTCCTGCAGGGCTCCGTCCCCATCCTCCGTGTCCTCCTGGCTGGGCTCGTTCTCCTGGTTCTGAAGGTCCGGCGACGCGTCGCTCTCCGTCCCGCTGCCCGGTTCTCCTGGGGAACCAGCTCTGTTAATACCTCCATCACTACCACCACCCATCACCAGATCTACCACCATAACTACGAATATTACAACCACCCCCACCAACACGAACAGCACCACCACATCCATTACCAACACTACCACCATCACCAGCTCCACCACCACCACATCCATTACCAACACTACCACCATCACCAGCTCCACCACCACCACATCCATTACCAACACTACCACCATCACCAGCTCCACCACATCCATTACCATCACCAGCTCCACCACCATTATTCCATCACTGTCAACGCCACCATGACCACAAACATCACCATCACCACTACAACAACACCACCCCCACTAACATTGGTTAACATCATCACCACCATCACTACATTTCTTCACGTATAGCAAGCGGTGAACTCACGTTTTTCGTTCATGTGGTCGGGGATTCCCCCGAGTGCACACACAGCCTGTTGGATGAAAGAGAGAGAGCATTAGTGGTCGGAAGTTGAACGGGGGGGAAAACGACGTAAAGACAGAGCGGACTCACCGCAACCGACGTGACCGACGACTTGCTGAACAAACGCTCCGCTTCTTTAAATTTCCGATTTCGTCTGTCGGTTTTACTATTGGAATTCCTGTTTCGGGAGGAAAAAAGCACAATTTTGTTTTCGCACTTAAGTCTCAACCATTAGTCACACTTTTACGTGTGAATTACATAAAGCTTTGGTAATTCAAGGGCAAATAAATAATCCCTGTTTGACAAAGGTCAACTAACAGGTTAAAACAGGCTATAGGATAACAACTGAATTATGACAATTATGATATTCAAGTAGGGCAGCAACTAACGGTTATTTTCAGTCGATTAATCTAATCATCATTTAGTCTATAGAATGCCATAAATAATAGCAAACGCCATCAAACGTTACCAGAGTCCAGAGTGATATCTTAAATGTGCTTTATCTGACAAGCAGCCAAGAAAAACTAAACTATTCCTTTCATAACGATCCATGAACCAGATATTTGAACGTTAATCGATCACCATTACCATCAGATTGGACTAATCGCTGCAGCCCTGTATTCAGATACTTATACAAACACTAAAGCATGTGATCAATACTTCACAGCTGATCGATAGGGTGGGTGAACACAGAAACACACAGTGAACGCATAGCATATGAGAGGCTGTACTTCTGGTTGGTGAGGTAGCGGTCCCATCCCCGGATGATGTTCCCGTACATCTGGGTGTCCTCCAGGTAGCTGCCCTCGAAGGCATAGATCTGTCTCTCTAGGTTCACTAGTGTCTCCTGAGAAACAACAAGAGATGTGTCAGTAGTTCACCAGTGTCTCCTGAAACAACACATGTCAGTAGTTCACTAGTGTCTCCTGAAACAACGCGACAGTAGTTCACTAGTGTCTCCTGAAACAACACGTCAGTAGTTCACTAGTGTCTCCTGAAACAACACGTCAGTAGTTCACTAGTGTCTCCTGCGAGAAACAACGAGATGTGTCAGTAGTTCACTAGTGTCTCCCGAGAAACAACACATGTCAGTAGTTCACTAGTGCCTCGAAGGCGTAGATCTGTCTCTCCAGGTTCACTAGTGTCTCCTGAGAAACAACACGTGTCAGTAGTTCACCCCGACATGTGTCAGTAGTTCACTAGTGTCTCCTGCGAGAAACAACGAGATGTGTCAGTAGTTCACTAGTGTCTCCCGAGAAACAACACATGTCAGTAGTTCACTAGTGCCTCGAAGGCGTAGATCTGTCTCTCCAGGTTCACTAGTGTCTCCTGAGAAACAACACATGTGTCAGTAGTTCACTAGTGTCTCCTGCGAGAAACAACCCGACATGTCCGTAGTTCACCCTGCTGCCAGCTGGCTAAAGGACCGGCTCCTTACGTACATTTATTTATATATATATATATATATATATATATACCTATAGCTATATATATTTATACATAACATTTCACACCATGTCTGGTGCATGTCAAGACTGCACTTAAACTACACAATAAAGTAATAAAGGAAAACTGAAATCATAACGCATTTTCTAAACCTTGTTTTGTAGTAATAGCTCATTAGCATTAGCATGTAGCACCGCTAACCGGGACCCAGTGTTATGTAGCCGCTAACGCTACCGCTAACGTTAGCATGTTAGCTTAGCGTAGGGCTCCGCGGGGGCCTGTAGCGCCTCTGCGCGCCAGATCAACCGCCACTACTTTATCGTTATAAAGCGCCGCCGGTAACAACGGAAACCGACTCGGCGCGGTTTTAAACAACACGAACGTACGGCGAGCTCTTGTTTCCTCTTCACCAGCTCCGCCAGCTCCCGCCGTGTGTCGGGGATCTGTGGTGGAGTCGCCTTCGCATGCATCGCCATGATGAATAATCCGGAGAGCGCAAACACGGGCCCCGCCGACGGTAGTAGCGCAGCGCCGCCGCCGCCGCCAGGGGGCGCTGAAGGACAACGCGACGCGCGGCCAACGCAGACGAAGTCACGCGACGCTGTGTGTGTGCGTGTGTGTGTGTGTGTGTGTGTGTGTGGGTGGGTGTTTAGGTTGTCATAGCGACGTATTACGCGGCGTGGGGGCGTTTAGGTCGTCATGGCAACATATTGGGTTGTAGAAACTGTTGTGTTTATACGCCGTGCGGCCCTCAGCTGGCCCTCAACTGGCTCAATGGTACGGGTCGTTTTTGTTTTTATACATTTCTATAGTAGTACATTTCTATAACTACAGTCAATTGCTAATTTACTAAATGTAATTACTTTAATTTAATTACTTTAATTACAAAATTTTGAGTAGGGCTTTAGTACATAATTTGGATTGAAACTGACGATTTCAGCATGTTTTCTCAGTAAACAATGGGGAAAGTATACAGAGGAATAACTGATGGTGAGTATAGCTGCTGCTGTAAAAAAAAAATCATATTGAATAAAATGCCTCCTAATATACATTATTGATCTTCAAATAGTCTGTAGGGTTTCAGGTTACACCTCTTCGATCCCTACAAAATACCAAACGGTGGTGATTTGCAATGAGGAGAAGAAGGGCTTTTCTTCACAGTCCAAGAGGTTCTCATTACTGGAGAGTCTGGTAGGAAACTTTGAGCATGTCTACGCCACTGATTCACTGTAAACCAACACTCAACCTTATTATTATGTTGACACGCGTCTTGTTGCAGAACGAGAACCCAGGGCCGGGTTCCTACTGCTCAGTTTCCTCCGCTGAAACGTTCAGTCCTTCTTTCTCCAAGAAGGGCACCACGAGCTTCCCCTCCAAGGTCTCATGCTCTCATTCTTCACCCAGATATCCTTATTACGTCTATTTACTATTTAGTCATTCAGCAGATGCATTTGATCCAAACTTCCAGTGAATGTTTTTAGATACATGTCATTAAGGAGCAGGTGAGTTAGGTATCTTCATCCTAACCTTCATTAGGGTTAGGAACCCTGATGTCCACAGTCTACCTGGAGGCATCCTAGAGAAAGATGCCTTAACCCCTACCTGCTCCTTAATGACATGTATCTGAATTCACTGTAAGTCTCTTTGTATACAAGTGACTGCTAAATGACTAAATTATATAAACAATACAACATAATTGCAGGTTTAACTCAGCTCAGGTCATCCTGGTCCCTTCATTTCCAGGTTCCCAGAATCCCCCGCCATCCCCAGAGAGGCATCCCAGGCCCAGACTTGTACAACCTGCAGTCGTCCCCCGTCCACCGGCACAGCTTTGGACGGGGGCTCTCCAGGGCCTTCAGAGCTCCGGTGGCCGTTCCAGTACAGGAGCCCAAGTTCAAAACACCAGGCCCAAATCAGTACGATGTACGTGGGTAGGTTTCGACCCGAGTCAGCGTGTCGACTCGCTTACGGGTGGGAGTAGGATTTTATTAGGATCCCCGTGAGCTGATGCAGAAAACATTAGCTGCTCCTCCACAGTCTCAGAGTCCAGAGTCATAACCTTTGAAAAATCGTGGGAGCGTTAACAAACTGTAGAGGGCAGCAGACTTTTATACAAATTTACAGTTATATCACCAATATCTTTCCTTCAAAACATTTTTAGAAACACTAGTTCATTATGGATTCATTCTCACTGTATGTTGCGCCTTGTTTTAAACCGGTTTGATATTGTTTGGATTGAACTAATAGTATCTTACAGTGTTTGTCCATATTTTGTAGGTACGTTGTGGTACTACTGACACAACCTTCCTGACAAAGGGCTCGTCTGCTTTTCTCTCCAAAACCCAACGTCATAATTTTGCCCTAAACCCAAGCCTTCCCTCTCCGTGTAGGTATCTTCCTCTAACGCCACCTTAATACTTCAGTTTCAACCGCTAAATGTCTTGTTTTAAAGGCCCATCTGTTTGCCTTTCCAGGCCACTATGAGGTAAACACCACCATGGTTCAGGGCAACTCAAAAGTTGCGCTGTCTCTGTTGAAATCCAAATCTTCACGGTTCCCGGCTCCAGTGGATCACCGGGTCCCGGGTCCCGGGGCCTACGACCCCTACCAGACCCCCGGCCCTGTGAGGAGACTCGCCCTGCTGTAAGTCAAACTACACGTCTTGATTACAGACTGCGGACATTGTGGTTCGAAACCAGAACCTTTCGGCTGGAAGTCAAACATCCTGCCCCTATTAAGTTTACAATCTACTCCCTTTGGATTAGATTGTTTTAGATTGTTTCTGAAGGTAGCCTACATTCAAAGGTAAAGGGGCAGGATGGTGTCATGACTAGGATGTTTGACTCTAAGCGCCTGCTAAATGACTAAATGTAATGTAAATGAAATAAGTGACAAAATGTACGTACATTCCTCCATCAGCTTGCCCAGGAGGAGACATTTCCTTGTGATAGCCGCGCCCGCCCTGGCTGTTCCCAAGGGCCCACCTTCACCTGCGCCGGGCCAGTATGACATAGTGGACTACAAAGGTCCCTCCAGGCAACCCGTGTCCACAGCTGCCTTTGTCTCGGGAACCCGACGCAGTCAGCAGGGTAGCAGGACGGGACAGGACGGACCAGGCCCAGGTGCAATAAATGCTTGCTTTTATTTTTTCAGTGCTATACTACAGTCTTTGGAAGTGTCTGAGGGGGGTGGGGCAGGATAGTGTAGTGGTTTGGGTGACTCCCGACCAAAATGTACTGGGTTCGAATCACCACGGTCTGCAGTCTCTGTCACTTTGGATAAAAGCTTCTGATAAATTATCATTAATGTGAGGATAGTGCATAGGTGAAGAGGTATGAATATTTATGAATGTCATAATGTGGGGGATTTGAAATTATTCTTTGTGCAATTCTTATAACAATGTAACAATAAGCAAGAAATTAGCTGGACTACGATTGGTATTTAGATGTTGATAAAAAATATATTCTGTCTTGCTTCTTCCAGGTTATTACGAACCACAGAAGATACCAAAAAAGTCCTTTTTATACAACCCCAAGATCTGGAATCCTGCGTGAAACCCCTGAACCTGTGGACATGTGTGGGATTGTTGAGTCTAGATAAGCGTTCTCATCATACGGACTCATTCATGCACAACCCACACACAAACACACCACATAGTGCGTTCAAAATAGTATGCTATAATCTGATGATATGCTCCATATCCTGTACGTGTGTGTGTGTGTGTGTGTATATAAAATAAACAAATGCAAACACTTAATTTCACTGTCAAATTATTTGATGATATAAAATGGTGTCATTGATATAGAATGGTCTCTGGATATTTAATTCGTTTACTGAACAATATTTGATAAGTTTTCCGCCTTTATAAAGCCTATATATACATCGATCGACAACTCCAGATTGTCATAACAGACACTGTTGTCCCTGGCAACTGTTGCGCCATTCCCTGGCAACTGTTGCCACTGTCACCGATATCCACCACCACGGCAACAGCTGAGAGCTGGAGGTGACACAGTCATGCCAACTGTCGGGGACGAGCGGAGGGGCACGGTCGTGACGGCGTATGTGAACAATGTGTGTGACTGGGGGGGAAGAGCTGAACCCAAATCACAGATGGAAACATCTGCCATCATGAGTTGTAAGCTTGGCTGGGGTCCAAGACCTGCTAGCCCACTTCATATGACCCATAATATTCACATGAATGAACAGTGATGTGAAGATAACAGCTCACATGTTCAGTATGTCATTATTGAATGACATGGTGTGTAAATGACATATTGTCATTTAGCAGGCAGTTCTATCCAAAGTGACTGCAGCAGAAGCCCCTGCCGCCTAGGTGGCTCTTCTGAGCTCCTCCAACACCAGGACACGGTAGTATGTTGTAAACCGGTTTATTGCAGGGTTGAGAATGTTTGTGCAGGCGGAGCAGGTGGTAGATGCTTGACATGTCTCGAGTGTGTGTGGTGACGGCTGGTTTAACCTGTGGGCCTTGATTAGTCTGATGCACCACAGGTGTGCAGCCTCACCCAACCCCAGAGGCTAATCAGCCACGGGCCAAGGGAGGCTGCTTCAACCAGACACCACCCACACACACTCCACAGTGACTTACAGTGATTTTATTTGAGATACATGTCATTACTGAGCAGATAGCTGCTCAAGGAGGCCTTCAGCTAGACCGAGGACATTGGGGTTCGAACCCAATACCTTTCGAACCCTAACACCACTAGACTATCCTGCCCCCTATATCTCATTCACAAACTAGTTGCGTTACATTTAGTGATCAATGAATCAGATGAGCTATGGTTCTGCCATAGATGTGAACAACTAAAGCTTCAATAAGACTCCACCATTAAGTTCATCAGTTCATCTGTAGGGCGTTCAGATGCTGTGAACCACATCATGGTCTGAGATCGGTTGTTGGGTCTGTTCATTAACTCCCACACTAGAAGTTCCTGGAGCCATGTGGCAGCAACTGTCCTCCCACGCTGCGGCAGCTGAAGATATATAAAGCGTGTGACTAGTTAGAAGAACGCTTGATGCGCCCTGGAAAAACACCAGCCATTGTTTATTTGGGTCATTTACAGAGAGAGGAAGAGAGGGAGTGTTTCTCTTCGTCTGCAGTTTTGTAAATGGAAGTGCACTTTTTGTTCTCTTATTTGGTCGAGGTTCAGGGGAAATCCTGTGAAGATGGGTTTCAGGGCGTGGAGGGGGTGGATGAGACGGAGCAATGAATCAGTCAAACTTTATTTAGATGGCGCTTTTTGTGCAAACAACACAAGAACAAGTCATAAAATAAGTACAAATACCAATAAAAAACAATAGAAAACTGAATCACAGATACATTTCAGAGGTGGATTTAAATGTGTTTAAGTCTATTTCTCAAAAAGAAAGCAAAACTTACCAAAAAAAAGTATGTTTTAAGATTTTGCTTAAACATATTGACAGGTTTTACACAGAAGCACAGAGGTTAGCTGGTTGATCCCTAACCGCTGACGGAGGAGGGTGTAGTTGTGTTACATTGTTGGTAGTGTGGGGCTGCTGTAGGGGGTGTAGTTGTGTAGTTGTGTAGTTGTGTTGTATTGTTGTAGTGTGGGGCTGCTGGAAGGGGTGTAGTTGTGTAGTTGTGTAGTTGTGTAGTTGTGTTGTATTGTTGTAGTGTGGGGCTGCTGGAAGGGGTGTAGTTGTGTAGTTGTGTAGTTGTGTAGTTGTGTTGTATTGTTGTAGTGTGGGGCTGCGGTAGGGGGTGTAGTTGTGTAGTTGTGTTGGTAGTGTGGGGCTGCTGTAGGGGGTGTAGTTGTGTAGTTGTGTTGGTAGTGTGGGGCTGCTGTAGGGGGTGTAGTTGTGTAGTTGTGTAGTTGTGTTGGTAGTGTTGTAGGGGGTGTAGTAGGGGGTGTCTACAGACACATAACTCTGCGGTTTAATGGAGGTGCTGTGATCAGTCAGAGAGAGAAGGCGAGTTGGGACACCACCCCCCTGGAGGAGGTGGTGTTCAGAGAGCTTTTTGTTTTAGGATTAGAGAGATGTAGCCTGTAGTCGATTTGGTTTTACTGGTCCACAAGGCGCATAGACGACAAAGAAGTATTCATTATTCATTATAATCAGCACAAATAACACAAA
>OMKN01043664.1:0-13587 GCA_900302345.1 Melanonus zugmayeri | reverse complement strand
GGTTGAACAAATGCACGGTTAAAGCAGAGCCTTTAAAAAATAAACTGTGTTGTTAATAACACAATTCTAGGTCCAACCATATCAAATCGAAAAGGTTGCAGGACTCATAATGGCGCCGTCCTTTTCATGGGGCCGATCTAACAGCAGTGAACATAGTGAAGGCAGACGGATGCACAGAAGACTTTTGATCTAATATCAGCGACCCACGCAACCATGAAAATGTAAGGATTCAAACTTGTTTTTTACTCGATGTGACACAGTACATATAGTATTGACAAAGGACTTATGTGCAGCATTCATGGTGTTAAAGTGGACAATGTGCTAATGATCGCCTTTAGAGATTATATCAAGTAAAAATACAATAAGATTGAGCAATTCCCTGGTATTTAGCCAAGGAGTCCCATATAATGCCATAGGGTGTGAAGAGGTTATCTTTGGTTCGATTTGAGTTTTGCATTATCTGCCGAGGGACATAGGCAGCCTTCTTAATCCAGGGCTGAGATTTTTGTTTCAGGCATTGTGGAAGAAAGATCAGCCTGGCAAGATCTCTAGAAAAGTGTTTTGTGTCAAATAGCATTTAAAATCTTGTTAGTACTAATCTGTTCTTTTCCGAATGCACAAGGAAGTAACCACCGTCTTTTTCAAGAAAGGTAACCTTTAAAGCATCGTTTCACCAAGAAGATGTAGACGAATAGATCCTGATGAGATTAATTAACAAAGACACAGCGCTTGGCATCGGTGTTGATCATAGACTGGTTTTAACAATTGAAGAATTTGCCGTAGGTTTTTATAGCAACACCAGTGCTATAAAAACCTAGTGGTAGCAGGGAACCTGGCCATGTGTTTGCCATCCTGCTGACATATGGGAAATATTACAACACATAAGCACAATGCGAACTAATGCTCATGAAAAGAAAATACTGTTTGCATTGCTTGTAAAAAAAGGACAGAAACAATGCAAAGCAGTAGTTAAGATAAAGTAGCAGAGCCACATGCAGCCACATTTTCACACATATGGCGTTACTCTGTGTGTGGGAATAACAACTCTGTCTTATGGTTGCTAATACCTAGCCTGTGATCACAGGCTAATTAAAGGGGAGCAGGCCGTCCTGCTGGCACTAACTAGCACATGGGCGAAGAAACAAAGACGTCTTCGTTGTATCATTCATCCTTTTGTTGTCCTCATTAATCTTTTCTGTTTATTGTATTGAATGTATTAAGATTAGAATTATTATTTATTTTATATAGTATGATTCATTTTTGAACTATTCTGCTGAGCAAACAAATGAACTAAATGTGATTGATACATGACATTATGATTGATGCATGACATGATGTATACGTGACATGATGATTGATACGTGACATGATGATTGACGCGTGACATCATGATTGATGCGTGACATCATGATTGATGCGTGACAGCATGATGTTTAAGACGACAGTGTTCCGCCACCTGTCAGATATTGAATATGAAGCATATGCTATGCATGAAAATATGATACATGATGATGATGATAAATGGCTTTTTTTTCACAGGGCAATGTTTATTTTAAGTATATATATGAATATGTATGAATATATATGAATATATGAATCCTAATTAAAGTAATGAAGAAAACACATTATTACTATGGTCTCTAAGAGAACACGAGATGAGAGCGGAGGAGCAATTAATCATATCACAAAGCACGCATGTATCCTGGTTTAACCTTCTGTGTCAGAGGGCCGGCTGACATATAGGGGGGTGGCGGTTGATAAGGCATTGCGCTGGAAAAGCAGTGACAGCAGACAAACGCTGACTGCGCTGTCTCCACCCCCTCTGTAGTTAACGCGGAGCGGTCACACAGGCAACCGGCAATAGGCGAGGTCTCCGAGAACGGCCATTGGATAACTAGCCTTTATATGGCGGTGATGTGGTGCGCCTGCTCCACCCACATCATCCACCTGACACAGGCAGGATGGATGAACCCCGGATAATCCGGAGCATGCGGACGCAGCGGTCAATACGTTAAATCAAGACGCGTTAGCGGTTGTGCCGATTCGGAAACGGCTGGATGTTTATTCAGGCCGTTTTAAAATGCATTGCATCTCTTGAATGCAGCGGGATTGACTTGATTCAGCTGTGCTTTTCATGGAAATGGGTCACGCGTTGCCCTTTTTTTTTTGCATTTCAGCCGACAACGTGTCATTAATCAACTCTAAAGTAGGGGTTTTTTTCTGCACTTTGAGCATTATATGTATCTCTAGGGGTGAAACGGTAGGTGTGTTCGTATTGAACCATATGGTACAGGGTCTACAGTGCACGGATCCCCCACATGAATCAGTAGAGTAGAGTAAAAAAAACAACAAATAAATCCATTTAATCTAAAAAGATGTGTATAGACATAAACCAATGGCGTATATACAGGAATTAACGTGGATCCACATAAAGTGAAGTGACTACGGCTCAAAACACTCAAATCATTTCACTCCAATCTAACTTCAAAGCAGAGCCCCCGCCGCAAGGTCGGGTGCGCGGCCCCTCCCCTACCTGAAACCGAAGCGGCGCTTTGTCCGTCGGAAAACAATGGAGTGGGTTGCGCGCGACGTCCAAAAGTCACCGTGTCACCGCGTCGGCGAGATAATCGGCGGCGCGGTAACAGGCGGACGAACGAAACGGCCGCCGAATGCCGACAACTTCTCCCCGGCAGCCTTCAGGCAACAATACGCGGATGATTCCGGTAGCAGGCAGATACGAGATCCTTCTCTGTGGTGGAGAGGACGGGGTTCAAGAACACGTTCAGAGTGCCTGACCCCCCCCCGATACGCTATTACTTCCCGCGCACATTTGACGGTTATACCCGCTTTATGCAACAACACAAAAGAGTGCATTGACATGATGGCAAAGCCTTCTCCTGCACCGCGCAGACAGTTGAAGGTCTAGAGCCGCTGAGAGACACCTTTCATGGAGATACCTTTCATTAAGGCAGACTGGGAGACAAACAGCTGAAAAGTCTGTGATTTCGCGGTGATAGACTCATCTTTTTAAAAAGTTTTGCTATTGTGTTTAAGGCTGTGTGATTTAATTTTGCCATATGCTGCTCTATGCGTTCCTTTGTTGAAGTTGTGTTTTATAGTTGATGTAAAGCTAGTGTTTGGTTCATGTCTCCCTGTGCTGCTGGAAGCCCAGGTATCCATGTTGTTTACTGTCATAATGATACATGGGACATCGGAATACAGTGTTCAGGCATTTATTTGTATTGAAACCGTACCGTACCGAACCGTGACACCACCATACCGTCCCGAACCGTGCCGTTTGTGAACCGCTTCACCCCCATTTCACCCCTCCTCCATTAACCTTTCTTGAACCGATCACACAGGACGCAGTTCACAATTTGTACGCGTCTTCTGCACACAGGCACAAGCACAGAGGGCCATTGAAGTGAGAACACACCACACTGCGCACACATCCAACCCTCTAAACTGTAGAGGCTTTAGGACAGTGTGAAGGAACAAAATATGTTAATACCTAAATTGGATTAGAGAGCCATGAAGTGAAGTGGTAGCTGGTGGCTACATTACATGATACAGCAAATTTTAGACCAGAATTGGTAGACATGGGGTCAGTTTTAAATGTATGGTTTAATGACATTGGATTCAAAATAGGGCACATTGAGTCTAAACTAACACATCACGGTTCATTGCGGTTTGATTGTTTTTTGTTATAAATTACATTTACCATCACTGATGCTTGGATATTGAGTAATAGACCAGACAATTGCTCCAACCAGTGAGCTGAAGAGATTAATACATCAAGCAGGCCTGGTCCTTCTCTCTGAAGACAAGTCATGCCTTAACTGGACAATTATTATACTTCAACTGTTAGAGATAGGGACAGTTTAATCTCAAAACTAAAATCACAGAAGTAACTATTTTCTATTTTTCTAATATACTGTATATATATATATATATATAGTATATAGTATATATTTTGCAATAGATTATAATGCATTCAACTGTGTGCATACTTTTCACTGTTTTGTTCCTTTAACATTGGGATTAAAGTGTTATCTCATCTTTCAATCATTCTGTAATGTAATGAATATGCGCAGACAGGAATTACGCTCAGGTTCACCAAACTCCGGCGTTTTCCATGAAGATGTCGCCAGGTAATTACTACCCCATCCTCACCACTAATACAATCAATCTATAATCAAGATTGATCTCCGCCTCGGAACAAAACTGTGAAAATCTTACTTTAAATCCACAAACCCGGTCTAATTACGCCTGTGAGCAATTCAAGTCATTTTAGTGTGGAGATGTCAAAATACCTTATTCAATAAATTAGGCGAATCTCTTGCGCAATTTATGAATAAAAAATAATCTACACGCATGATTGCGTTTACACGTTGACATGTTTAATAACTGAGTTTGGGTTTAGGTATTTCTTTAATAAACTTGTTTTACACTACTTGCTCATATTCAGTCCAAACCCGGACACATGCTTCCATGTTACCCCCGGCGCCGGGATGAATCTGTATTCGTGGCCGTGCCTGGAGTCACACCAGGTGTAAGTGTGCTCTGTTCTCTGGAGTTCACCCGGTACTTGACCTCCACCTCTCCTAAACGGTTACCGGGCGGACGGAAAGAGACAGAAAGAGACAGAAAGAGACCGCTGATCAAAGGGCATCAAGGCCCCCCCCCCCCGCCGCCTCAGCTGCACAGTTGTTAGAACTGAAGAAGAAGGTATTGTAAAAGGTCGAAGGTGACCGTTTGAGCGTCACGTTTGTATTTCTTTGTTGTCGTTTGTTGTTGTTGTTGTTGTTGTTGGTCAGTGAATATAATTGCAACCATCTGTTGGCTGGAAAGACCGATGAGTGTGTTGGCAGCAAATAATAACACAGGCACAGCAGGAATCACTCTGGTCACCACGGGCAACGTTTCTACAAAATGGAGCGGCCATTGTGCTCCATGATGACAAAACAGTGCACACACGCTCAACAAACAAAAGGAAAACGCACCACATAAAGGAACCTGTGTTCCTTTTATTGGAATAATAGTAGAGGAGAATCTGCTCTTTTTCAACTACTAAGAAAACAAAGCAACAAGAGTCTCACAGAGCCAACCTCCATAGCAACACGTATGGAGACGCACCTGTGGGGTGACCTGCAGGCACCAGATCTGCACTTTGTGCACTTAATTTATTTTAATGTATTTGTGTTCTGCGTATTCTAATGTGTATTCTGTTCTCAACTTTGCCCCTGGTCTGCATTTTTTTTTTGTTATCGTGTATTTATTTGATCTTATTTCATTTATTCTTTATCTCCTTATCTGTACTCTGTGTCTTCTACGATATATTGTGTTTTTAGCCTTGTGTGACCAATGTCTGTGAAAAGCACTTTATAAATAAACTTTACTTACTTACTTACTTTTGTAAAGGTGCTACTGTGACGTTATGACATGTTTTAATGACATTATGACACGAATCCCAACTTCTAGGACATCGCGACCTCACATCGCATTGGAGGCCATTTTGGGAGCATAGGTGCGTTGGGATGTTAGTTATTATGTCGGTCGTCATGTTTTTTTGGTCATTGTTTAGTAATGAATGGTGAAATGAGGATGAATTTAGGATTTTGCAGTACTACAGCTCTCTCTCTTCCTCTCAATATGGCGGAGTATCACCAACAAACAATCCCATGATGCATTCTCATGCACAAGCCCTATTACGACTTGAAAATCTTTCAAATGGATGAAAGTGATTTTAGATACATGTATTTAATGAGCAGGTAGATAGGGGTCAGGGCATCTTGCTGAAGGATGCCTACGGGTAGAACCCTGACTCTTCAGGCTGGGACTCAAACCCTCACCACTTGACACTTACGTGCTCTTTTTAAATAATCTACACTTTTCACCATTTTATTGCAAGGACTCCTAACTTTTTCGTTTGTACTGCTCGCTCCTACTAGTATTCTTTATTTGTCTTCTCTGATTTTGACCTTGCTGAAATATTGGCGTGGATGAAATCCCTTTAATAGCCAGTTTCTAAAGCAGGTCAGAGAGGGTTCAAATGAAGCCCAACTAAACTTCTTCATGGTAGCTGCTGGTGAAAGTAAAATTCCTCATCTGAATCAAATTATTTCACACAGTTTTGCCACCCAGATAAATTGCCTTGCGTCTGTATGTGCTTGGCGTGTGTCAAGTGCTACTATTAATGTGTGTCAGTTAGTCTTTTAAGAAGAAAGAAACTCCAGTATGATGTTTCATCCCATGACATTTGTTTTTTAACATGATGCATGTTCCCCACGATCGTTTTCAGCCTTGGTGAATGTCATACACTTTCTACATAGACTTTGCTTGTTCCATCATACAATACACAGAGTATTTAACCATGTACACATCCCTACACATCCCTACACATCCCTACTTAAGGGACGCTGTAAATGTTTCCGTACCTCAAGTGCCAACACGGATAACCTGGCCTGCTTATGATTCTCCAACACAATTGTTTCCCATATGAATACCTGTCCTGAGCTGCCCTAGGTAAGCCTTTCTATACACACTCAGAAGCAGGTCAAGAACCATTTAAAGTTGTGTACCCAATGCAGGTTGTTGATTGGCTGTCACTTCAAATGAGAAACCCTCCCCTCCCCAAAGACTGTAACCTGCTGAACAAATCATGTAATGTGTAGGCCTACCTCATACATTATGCATGCTTAGTAGTTTACCACACATAAGAAACACAATAGGCCCGTATAAAAAGTAGATCATGTTATGGATTAGACCACATAACCTTTCCGTCTATAAAATACTAAAAGCTTTACATTTTGGTCCCCTAAGCTACTGTCCAGTAGCTTGAATTATGTAACGTTTAATTAGCCTTTAGTGGTGCGGTAAGCACAGTTCAAACATTGAAGAAATCTAAAGGGGGGCAAAAACGATTAAACCTCAGCGCAAATTTATTTTTGTAAAATGTAACTTGACTTAAATAATTGTCTCTTCCCAGAGCGGTGAGTGTATGTCAATATGTGTCAAGTGATGAGTGCAAGTTCATTTTTTGAAGCCTTCGAATCCATTTGAGTTTGAATTGTTGGACCGTTGAGCCCTCAGTGCATAGCTGACCTACCGGTGGGGTGCTGCATAATGACCACTGGTCATTATACAGCACACCATCAGCAGAGCATTGCATCATTAAGAGCACACCATGTGAATACTCTGCCCTGCGCTAGTGGTCCATGCCTATCTAGAACCACCAAACATATGCTAACAATGCAACCAAAACACAAATAATATTACTCCATTTAATCCCCTAAAAATGTATATATTATATAAATTATTTATGATTATTGTTATATTGTATTATTATTATAAGTATAATAGTAGTAGTAGTATTAGTATTAGTATTATATTGTTATTTGTACATTGTCTTGTGTTGGTCAATGTATGCTTGGCTGCCAAAATAGCTAAGATTTCCGTGTTTGTTTTTGCAATATGCATAACTGTCGGTTTTTATTGTGTTTCATTTGTGTCACCCCTACCTGAGAATCAAATCATGTCATTCAGTCAAAAAACAAATATATCTTCTCTTTCCCTTACTGTCCCAGACAATGCAAAATTAATTGCGTTCTCCACCGATCGTATCCCATCATTTTATTCAAATCAGTGACAAGTTACAATAATAATGGGATGCAAAAGCTTGGCCAATCCTTATCTTGAGAATCAAAGCAGTCTAGACATCTCCAGTGAGAAAAAAATCAATTCAATCTCGTCCTGCCTATTTTATATTCCCTGTATTTTTTAGTAAATTTCAGATGCAAGGTTTGGTTAAAACTCCCTGCAGTACCTCATTGTAGCACAGGCATGCAAAAGTCCCCCTTGAAAGTTACGATTTACTACTCATTCATTTAGCAGACACTTCCATTGAAAGTGACTTAAAGTTAATTTTAGATACATATCATTAAAGGTGCTATATGATCCAATGACACCGAGCATTTAAAATGGGCACTGCGGTCCAAATTCACCATATTGTAGAGAGTTGTCTCCGCCCGCCCCCTCTTCCCCAGACTCCAAGCTCACGCGGTGAGCTTTGCGCAAGATTAAGACTCCAAGATTTACCCATGTTTTAGCACGGCTGTGGTCGTGGAGCTTTTTCTTAAAGAGGACGAGGCTTATTAGGTTGGGCAGAATCTATTACAATCTCAGTTGATCCAGTTCGTTTGCTTGCTTCCTTGGCTGCAGCACGCTGTCTTTGTGTGCCAATTTGTTTCATATCTGGCCACTCAGAGAATAGCAAGACTGAAACAAAACCAGACGTTCCGGCCCGGCATGGGAATTTCAAATGAGAACATACTGGCTGTAGCGTTTCGACCAATTATTATTATTTTTTTTACATAAGAAGCAGTTAGAGGCACAGTGTTCAAGGATGCCTGCAGGTAGACTATGGACATTGGGGATCAAACCCACTACCTTTCATCTGGGAGTCACACCCAAGCCACCACACTAGCCTGCCCTGTTGGGCTGGGTCCCTCACCCCAGCATGCATGGCTTCATGCATCTCCTATCTGACTCTTCATCTCAGGAGAAGAAAATGTTAAAAGAATCGATCAGAATGTCTTAATCACATTGATTCCCTTTAATCACAAAAGAGTAGCTCTAAAGAGCTTTAAAAATAGGCAATATCTGCTTAAATGAACAACTGTGTGTGTGTGTGTATGGATGCGTGCGTGGGGGTTGATATACTACCAACAGAACCCCATCAGAACCCCAATACTCATATAAAGTCTCTCTTACTAAATCAATATTAAAATACACTTGTGGTGGATTTTAAAATAACTTGAGTAACACATTTTCAGGTTATTGTAATTGTATTGTAATATATACAGTATATATATGTATACTGTATTGTTTTACTGTATTGTTATCTCACTCGCACACACCGTTTTTACACACACTTTTTATGCTTTGCTATGTGTCCTTGGTTGAACTCCACAAATGAACTAGAAATTACAAAAGGCACAGTTGGATGAAACCTATTTAATGGAGGAGTCATCGCAGCACCACTGCAGTAGGTCAAGGGGATGAACTAAAATATGGCATTTTCATCACATGCGTATTTATGACTTTCTTTTCGCTTATTTATGTTCTAAGGTGCTCTGGCATATTTTGAGACATTAGCATGTCCTCCTTTTTAGGAATATTCAGAAATGAATATAATGAATTAACCAACAGTTGTCTGAAGATATCGTGTTTATCCAACAGATGCGGTGGCCTCCCTTGGTGAGACGAGTGAGTTTCGTGAGATTACACCTTATGTAGTCGCTTTAGATGAAGGGCTGGTGTATAATTATTGTAATTATGTCCGGTGATCAGCAAATAACAAGACACCCAGTGTTCAGTGTGTTGCATAGGTTCGAGGTAGTCATAGTCATTAATTATCGTTACTAAATGGTGCGACAGGAACGAATAGGCCGGGTGTTTCGGTCTGCAGAACCGCCAGCTTTTAAGATGTGTTTCCATCCTACATACTGTATGTAAGTGTAAGGTTGCACTTGTGTTACTTATTTATTCAGATTTTCTGTAATGCTCTATTTTTTCTAATTTTCTCTAATGACAAATAAACTTGAAACTTTTAAGTGAACAAACCTCCACCTCCAACCTCCGACTCCAGGACGAGTCCATGTCTGCCTCTAAACAAATCCCAATCTCCAGACTCAACAGACAGCCTTTAAAAATAGCACATTCATCGGCTCCGACGCAAACCAATCCCCATTAACCCAAGCGAATGCATCAAGGAGTGTTAAAAAGCAAGCGTCCTTGCGGCTGATTGCTCCCAGTGTTCGACTCCGATTTCCATCCGCCCCCTCAAACAAACATTTGAGCACCTAAACAGCGGTATGACAACAACAAAGAAGTAAAAAAAAAATAAAGCAAAAAAATAAGAAGAATCACCTTGCTCGCAAAGGTAGTAATGGCATGTTTGATCGCTTTGACAGTGAGAATGAAAGCACACATCATCAATGGCGCCACGTAAATGCCTCCAGGAAAAGGGCTTAGGAACAGATTTCTATGCGGCAATGCAGAATATTGCTTATGAGACCAGTGTAACGAATGCTAATGTGTTTTAATGCCAGCAAGTCTCCATGGTAATATTAATAATACCAGGCTGGCACCGATGCACAGACCGCCTTGCCTGCCTGTTAGTCAGTCTGTCATGTCTGTCTGTCTGTCTACCTGCTTCTCTGTCTGTCGGTGTTAGCTATTCCTTTCACCAGCTGAGTCAGTGAAAGATTCATGAAGAGATATTGTCTACGTAGACAATACTGTCTAGAGAAAAAATGACACGAGTGAAACCGATGCAGGTCAATGTAGGCCGAAGCGTCTGGCCTTGTAGGTCTTGCTTCTTCTCTGTCGGGCAAAATGAAACATAATGTTTCTTATGTGGTGTCGTATGTTGTTCACTGTATGTTTAGTTATATTTTATTGTATGCTGCTGCTGCTGTCGCTTGTAAAAGAGATGTTAAATCTCAATGAGACCGACCGAGTTAAATAAAGTTTAAATAAACATATTAATTCAACATAGTGGTTGGTTTATTGTAAATAAGTTTAATTTAGTTCATAAATCAGAAATAAGTATTGGAAATATGTAACATTAATTTGACTTTGCTGGAATTCCCCTTTAACCAATTAGCCCTAAGCACAAGTTCGTTAACGGATTTGTACACAATTAGCATAATTTAGTTTTACGATACCTTTCTGCTGAAACATTCTTTATTATTGATTGCAGTTTGTTAATACATTCATCATTTAAGGTGAACGTGAGTTCATATCCAAAGTGCATTTTGATGTTTTTATCTATTTTTTGGGGGGGGGATTATAATGGAAATGGATATTTATTGGTTTATTGATTTATTGGTCTATAGGTTAAGAGTCAGGGGGAAAAAAGTGACAGGACAGCTCAACTCAACTTAAAGGTCAAGCTTATAAATCGCTGAAGGGAGGAAGTCCTCAAGACACACTTTTATTAAAGGATTAGCAGGAGGACTGCGTGTGGCCTAATAGAGTTTACACCAGACAGCATGTCTCCCGAAATAAATCCTTCCCTTGGGACATTAAAAGCTCCTTGGTGAGCACTACTAACTGTCAAAGTGGATTTTTTTGCGCGCTAACGAACGTAAACACAAGCTCGCTATATGCTAATATGTGCTTTTGTGAGAAACTCCGCCACCATTTCCAGTATTGTAGCGTGGATTCAATACTGATGTCCAGCATGCAGGAAAACACACACACACACATACAGCATATATATATATAGGGTGACCATATTTTCATTTCCAAAAAAGAGGACACTTTCCCCGGCCTCGAGATGCTTAAATGATACTAGAAGTTTACTCAAAGATGCTGGTGCGAGTTGATTGTATCCGCGATTGTATTTGTTGGGTGGGGGTTGGATGGGCCCGTGAAAGACTGCGAAAACCGGACATTTTCATGAATTTATAAAACCCCCCGGACACCCCGGACAGGACGTGAAAAGTGGACATGTCCGGGCAAAAGAGGACGTTTGGTCACCCTATATATATACTGTATATATATAACATGGAAAATAACACATGGTGCTAGGTGACCCAAAAACACCTTCAGTATCCCCTTCAACTTTATGTATTGTGTAAATGTCCTGTAGTTACCCACCAGGCAGGGGATGAACCTGAATGATCCCAGACAATCTCTTTGCATGGGACAGACAATGCTTTCATATTCATACAAGTCTCCAGCCTGCCCGACAGAACCCACGTCCCAGCGCTAACATAAATGATGAAACGCCTGTTTGGGAGGAGGGGGTAGAGGTGGTGGTGGTGGAGGTGGAGGAGGTTAAAAAAAAAAGAGTGGTAAAAAGCGAGAGAAGGGAGGATGAGTGAGTGAGACGTCGACAGCTCAATGCCAAACGAATAGAGCACTCAGAGTAACGTCTGCCCTGATACTGACAGCATCAAACTTAATGATGTTCACTCACGGCGCCAGGAGACATCTCTCGGGGCCCCGGGGCCACACGGGTACACCTTTTCCTCCTTCCCATTCAGTATGCGTGCTCCTCTTGTCCCCGCCCCCCCCCACACTGAACTTTATTGTCCTTCAGGTTTCGTTTTACTGCACATCCTCCCCATTTGTATTTGTACGCCGACGATTGTCCACCTCAGTTATTTACCAGGAGCGACAGGGAGGAGGAGGGCAGTGGCGTGTAGGCCTACCCGTTACCGGGTTTGATGTCCCAGGTCCACAGTCTTACCTGTAAGGTATTCTTGAGCAAGGCGGCCTGTATCTTGACACAGTGGAAGCCACTTTGGATAAAAGTGTCTCCAAAAATGACACAGTGGTAATAGTAGTAAATAGTAAAACGTGGAATGCAGTGTAGTACTAATACTGCATAATAATGTACAAAGTGTACAAAGAATACGCAGCACACCGATGCGTAATCTGCATTACTCTGCATCAGTGTTGGAAAGTAACTAAGTACATTTACTCAAGTACTGTACTTAAGTACAAATTTGAGGTACTTGTACTTTACTTGAGTATTTCTATGTTCCGCTACCTCATACTTCTACTTCTACATCTCAGAGGCAAATATTGTACTTTTTACTCCACTACATGTATCTGACAGCTTTAGTTACTAGTTACTTTGCAGATTCAGATTAACAGTACAAAATATAATCAATAAATACATGGTATTATTATATCAAGGAGGCATTATTGGTTCCCAGGAGGAAATTCACAAGCTACCCAACAATATGTAAAGTAATATATAAAATATATATAAATACATTAAAATGAGCTCCAGGTTTACCAGCTGCAACATTAAAGCGATGAACACATAATGCATCAATAAATATAATCCAACAATATAATGTACGTATATTATTCTGAAATGGGCCCTTCTGCATAATGAGTACTTTTACTTTTGATACTTTAAGTATATTTTGATGCTAATACTTTTGTACTTTTACTTAAGTAACATTTTCAATGCAGGACTTTTACTTATAGTATTTCTACAGTGTAGTATTAAAATATTTGACTCCTTCCACCACTGCTCTGCATACAAAGCATATAGAAAAGTATGTATGAATATAAATAACTTTTAACATATTTTTTTAGAAAGTTGCATTTATTTATTTATTTTTAAAAGGTGACTTCCATTAGAGGGCGTGAAGTACAAGCGTGTTTTCCTACACCAGACGCACCAAATGATGCTAAAATGAGCCTGCATGCAGATTGGAGGACGGAGCGGGGCGTTTGTTAGGCCTAAGTGTTAATCAACCACCTTGTGAAGCCGGGCCTGCAGGACGCATTACACAGAGGTTTGTCCAAGGACGACCAGAGAGTGGAACCAAAAAAAAAAAAGACAAAACATTGCGGCTGTGTGCGTAACGGGCGAGAGACAAGAGAGATGCATGGGGAGGGGATGTGTGGGGGGGGTTGAATATTTTACGCGAGAGTTGGCAACGGAGGACAAAAAAGTCAAAACGTTAAACGGAATCTACGAGGAGAGGAAGTGCGACTGGCCGCGGCGAGATAAAGCAGGTGCTACGGGCGAGGGAGGCCGAATAAAATATCTGG
>OMKN01043663.1:0-13677 GCA_900302345.1 Melanonus zugmayeri | reverse complement strand
CCCCCCCCCCCCCGCGGGCCATTTACAAGGCTAAAACAAACGTAGTTATTCACCATAGTCTAAATTAAGGCTTTTCCCTCAAAAGATGAAAGAAAAGTCATGGAATGAGTCAAATGAATGCCTTTTAGGCTAATATTATGCTATTATAGCCTATTATTAGTGGAGATGGCGGAGCAAGTTGAGGCCATAGCTTTGTGTGCGCTGCTGAAAACTACAATTGATTCAATTAGGCGTAGACCTAAGCATCTTATTCTTAAATAAATGAGAATACAATGGGCATGGCATGTAAATCAGTAGTCTATCCAACAAGGACAACAAATAACAACAAGATCATCTGAAAAAAATCATGTATGGATTTTATCGGACAGGCTATAATGGCATTAAAGGATATGCGATACCGAACTTGAACGAAATAATTAGGATGGCGTAGAAGAAATAGCTGATAGCAAGAAATTAAGAAGCTGATTAATTAACTAACCCACCCGCAAATCACCCACATATTATAAATACCGTGAAAAGGCTGATCCGCAACCGCCTACACCCGCGGTTATAGTCGGGTCACATGGGCCAATTATTCAATCCATGCATCTCTAGTGTGTGTGTGTGTGTGTATGTGTATGTCTGGGTTTTTCTGGCAAGACTGGAGATGTATTTGTATGTGAGTTTACATTCTTAAATGTAGGTGAATGAGCCAGGATTGTGTGTGTGTGGAGCCCTGCAATGGACTGCCCTCTCGATCTCGAAGGATTTTATTATAAGACTAAATTGTACACAATGCAATCCAAAAACATCGCCAGACATCCCCAATAATATTGTGTTATTAGGCCTGCTTCCCGCATGTTTATGACATTTTAGTCGTTAAATTAGGTGGTTAAATGAGGAGAGTTCGTTCTAATGGATTTTTCTTTTGCTCTCATCACTCAAACCAGTAATTGTCTAATTAGGTAGTTTGTATTTGTTTACCAAAATTCCCAAATTCAATTTACTCAGATAAGATACAAAACACTATCCACACACACACACACACACACACAATCCAGATGTGAGTTTTGAGATAGTTGGAAAGTTTATGAGAATTAATCAGTTGTTACTTTGGTCCACAGACCTCAGTCATCATTCTCCGTCTATGATCCAGTGAGCTAGAGAGCCAGATAGCGACAGTGAATGCAAGCAATAATGACAATCAGTTTTCATTAACTTCACTCGCCTAACTTCCTTCTGCTTTCAACTTGTTTGCCGCAATTCCCCGTCCGCCTCTTTCCTCTTTTACTCCTGGTTTTTTATGTTCATTTGTGGGGCTGTGGCAAAGCAGGAAATTGAACAATAAAATAAAAAAAGTTGGGGACAAAAGTAGAGTGCTTCTGCCAAGGGGGGAAGAATCATTCCTTCACTTTGTCTTTGTGCTCGTCATTCTGTTGAGCCTGTCACGGGTAGAGTGAGCGGTATGGAGGAAGAAGAGAAGCGAAAGAGGCAGAAAATGAGCAGAGTCAAAGTGAGACTGCTCTCAATTTCGTACTTTTTTAAGACCTGTTACCGAAATCTATCCATTCACATCCTGAAGTATTTTTAGGGCGCTGAAGACCCACCCGATTAACTGAAAGGGAAGGGGCGGGGGATCCAATTCGGCCTACAAACAGACAGAAGTGAATCTCTCTGCAAATGCTCTAAAATCCACTGCATCATTGGGGATTGTCAACAGACTAATGACATTCAAGCCGCTAATGTCTTACCCGTCTGTTTTCAATGCGATGGGTGAGACGGGTGTCGCTGATGTGCATGCATTAGCAAACTCTCTGAAGGTGACTGGACAAGTGCCATTAAAACGTGCTACTATGGTTTATCTGAACTGAGCTTGTGGTTTATCAGAGCGAGCTTAAAGGCCAACGAGGGCCTTTAAACCACAGTGTCATTGAGATACGGCCTTAATCTTTGCGACAGACCTGGCAACACTGGGAGAGGCATAAAAGTTGCAGGTATATATTTAAAATACAGGTAAAATAAAAATGCTAAGAGCGCAGAGAAAATCAAATGACCTTTAAGGCGAAACTGACCCCAATGGAGTTAATCTCCCGAACCTTTTATGATCATCTAAATTTCCCAAAGGGGATCGGATTGGCTGCCTTTAAATCATGTTGTAGGAGTCGTGGGCCGAGAGGAGCATCGGTGCCTGGAAATCTCTTAAGAACACAGGGGGTACGAGAATTGCAAACACAAGATAGTCAGTAAATGAAGGCGTTACCGTGAGGACATTTACGAGTGGGCATAGCGGGTCAGCTGTATAATGTGTGTGCTAGTGGGTAAATGCTTTACGGTTTGCAATAACCTCAGTGCACCATGGAAAGCTCACTTCCAACATGCACTGAGTGCGATTATATTGTGCGCATCATGATCACCTGTGTTATCGGCTGAATGAATGCAACAGCGGTGGTCCTCCTTCACCCGTGTTTGTTCCAAGCACATCAAGGACACATTAGAAAACCAAGCGAAGGCTAACCAATCTGGCAACATGCCCACATGGCTCATAGTGTGTGGGCCTCAGCCTTGTTTTGTGAAGGAAAAACATGTGTTCAACGCGGCCTTGTGAGGTCGGCAGAGTCCACGGCACTCTCCCAAAGTGGGAAAGTTCAAATTTCTAATTCGAATTCTGTCGTTCTCTGTTCCTACACTAATGCTGTGCTGTATATACCGTGTGGATCCTGGGCGCCCGCAGGTTCAGAAGTGATACATAAAGAGTAGATACAGCGATGTGATTAGACTGCAGTGCCAGAGAAGGTTGAAGCTTGGCTAAATTCACTCCTCCGTCCTCTGGAAACGACTGTGTGTGTGTGTGTGTGTGTGTGTGTGTGTGTGTCGTGTTGCATGAATAGAAGCTTTTAAAAGTAACTTTGCATCAATGCATGATGATGACTAGAGAATTAGTACTTTTTTGTTGTATTTATATATATTATATGTGTATATGTATATGCATATATTTATATTCAGAGAGGAGAGGCTGTTGGAAAATCATATTCTCATTAGACTATTGTATACATATTCTTTGTTCGGGTTGTGTTTCAAAGAAAATCCTTGGAACGAATGCACAAGTGTTTCAACATCTTGGGGACAACGTTCAACAACTCGTGTCACAATCCTTCTCCAATGAAAGGAAGACGGAAAATAATGGCCCTCAGTGTTATCTTGGAGAGACAAAGAACAGCTCCTTTAAATGGCATCTAGAGTCTATTATCATCCTATTAGGAATAGCAGCTCTATGGTTTTTCTCACACACCTCCAACCCTCAATGACTGCTCCCTTAAGACCGATATCACTTGCCAATATGCATATGTATGTGTATCATATATAGCCTATATATTGAACACAATTTACATGAACGTGTATAAATAAAATGTTAATGTTCCTATGGAGAAAGCGGATTGCAATTTCAGGGAAGGGAAGGGCCATGCGGCGCGTTGCCGTGGAGAGGGACTCGCTTCGAAGTTGAAATTATTTAAACTTCTATTTCAATAGATTTGCAGTACGGTCCAAAAGGCCAGAATGCTTTAAGCTGTGGTTGATTTTATGTGTGTTTTAAACTCGCCGTGCTCGAGGACACACCATCCCTCCTAGCGACACGCACGGTGTCCCACCGCGTCTCAAGTGAATGCACCTAGGTAGCAGCTGCCTAGGTAGGAGCTTTTGGGATTAAGTTAATCGGATACTTCAGATCCGTGGATTTTGAGAAGCAGTAGCGAAGTCTCCTTATGTGAGGACACAAAGATGAAATAGCTTTTTGGACCGACTTTGGGGTGAGTAGAGAATGCGTAGGCCTAGGTTACATTTAATTTTAGATTGGGCTATAGTCTGCAGACATAGGCTAAGTGGGAAAAACAGAGCCTAGCATCATCTACCATCATAAAGTGATCTCAGCTCGTTCGAGTGCAAAAAGTATGTAAAAAAAACTCTCTACCTAGTAAAAGATAACAGGCTGATAATTAGGTAATAGACTCCAATTATGATATTTTTTTTCCTTTTCTGGCGATTCGTCATTCAGAATAGTGTGTGTTTTTTCTTTGCATGCTCTTGAATAGCGCTCGTGCTGCGATGCAATTTCACCGAAACTTTGCACCGCCTTTTTTGTTTTATGATGATTTGAAGCACCCTCATGCGTTCAAAGCTGTGTCTTAACTCACACCGGCGTTGCCATACAGCCGCGCTATAACTTCCAGTACTGCTCAAAACCTTTATCCATTGCCACCCACTATTTTAAACACAGAAGACCTAAAATCGAATCTTCCCATGTGTGTTGTCCTTTGACTGTCTTTGGCTCGTGTGGTGTGCCATCTGCTTTACATTGAAGCTCTGCTGTAACCGAGTCCGACTCGGACCAAGAGTGGATCTGAAAGCCGCTGAATTCCTCCACACTGCACTTACTCGTGATATTGTAGTTTTGCGTTTTGAAGCATTATTCAAATAAAACATCTATTTTGAAATGTCACATGGTGGCGCATTCTTCAGGGAGAACCCTGATATGTTTTCAGATCATCTGGCGGTATTAAGCCTGCAAATTACATGATTTCTTATGTGCTATTTAAGGAGACTATCGGCGCTTTATCGGTGGAATTTCTACCGATGCTAATATATCTGTGATAGGCCCATACCGGTCGACCAATAAATCGGTCGCCCGAGATAGCCAAATGATTTGGGATATTTTTGGGGGGATATATTTGGAAGCAGAGAACTGCCATGCGTGGTATAATATTTGTGTGCCTGTTTTGTCATGATAACGAGATAATGGGCCTCATGCAAGAACCACTCGTACACAGATTTGTGTTTAAATCCCGTGTTTAGGAGCATTTCTCGCATTGACCAAAATCCTCGTATTTCAAATTTTTTCTTAGGGATGCACAACATCTACATCTAGACTTGTCGTCACATGCGGTTGGCCAAACGAGTCCTATTCCGTGGCATTGGCTAATAATTATGTTAAAAAAACATTTAATGAAACAAATAAACTTGTATAATGATGACGTTAAAATTATATCCTACTGTTTTGCAGTCAGATTTCACAGTGGGTTTGATATAATCGCATTAGCCTATATCCATTATACAACAATAATCATAATCACAAAATAGTATTAATAAGAATATGCATAATAAAGTCCTAATTTTGTTGTGGAGGCTCTAGAATAACTGATTGCTAGGATTGGTAATCGCTGAGGGGACGTCGGTCAGAATGCAGACAAGGAGACATCAAGTCTTCTTTATTTAAGATTGTGGCCTCACAGCTCACAGCTGGTTGACTGATATTTCAGATACGTGGCTGTAGATGTGTATGGGTTTATCTGAGGTGTGTAATAAACGCATTAAACTAAACCACAGTCAGCGCACTGCGCAAACTTGTCCAAACTGTCCGGCCTGTAGCTACTCTTCAGAACAATGTTCATTATTATACATGACAGGACTAATATTTGTGGTTTGCAGTATTAATATCAACACCTCAAACTACATGGACACCTGGATCACTTTGCCAAGCCGTCTTCAGGGATGTATTAAAATAAATCCTTTTTTTTATTTTGGACACTCCTACAGCGGAAACCACATTGACAGCGTTTGTTCTTCCTTTACCTTAGCAGGTGATCTAGGGTGTAACGCCACTACTGACGCTGCTCAATATTATGCTCTTTCTTTATTGATTTCCGAGGGCTCTGCACTGGTCTTTCTTGGCCAGGTGCCTTTTTAATGAATGGGGCTTCTACAGAAATGGGGCAGAACGCCTCCTTATATAGATCTTTTCATTCGGTTTCTGATGAACATGCGCACTCATTTACAATCAGGTGGGATTCATCATGTTTACCCGTCATTTAGGGCAATTTCCTATACTTACGAGCTGAATCTGGCACACTTGTACGAGTTGAACGTACGCACAAAAGTAAGAGTTAAGAAGAACATGGGGCCATTATTGCAGAAGAACTATTTACAAATGTGAGTGGAGAGTTGTGTAGCTGTATCTCAGTCCATGTGTAAAAGGATCTCTAAATGCGTACTGAGATTTGTGAATGTGTACAAGAATCTGCAAATATGTATTCAGAATCTTGTGCGTAATCAGATTTTGTAAATGTGTAAAACGATCTGTAAATGTGTACATAGATATTAATGGATGAAAAGTCTAAGTATTTTGCTCCAAGAGCTGGAAATACAGACAAGTCATCAGCAACTCAATCTTTTTGGCTCCATAGAAAAATACGCAAATGTTTTTGCATTAACTTGAGGCACATTAACTCATTATCTCGTCATAACCGTGATTTTATCATGATAACAAATTAATATGTTATCTCATGATAACCATGTTGGTTATGATGAGATAACAAGTTAATTATCGCGTTACAAGGTTGGACAAGGTTGCGGATTGAGCCGGGGAGAAACTGCGGTCAAGTGAGCCGTGTTCACTTGACCGCAGTGGTGAGAAGAGGAGAGCAATCATGGCAGAGTGTGAACAATAGTTCACTAATGAACGCATTAACTCGTATTTTAATCAAAACCATATTTGGAAATTGCACTAAAATAAGTGTTAAAATAAAAAAAGAACACATTCAAATAAGTGTCAACTACGGGGAAGATTATGAAGAGTCAATTATTCCAGGAACACGACGAAACCAAGTTGGTTATGATGAGATAACTTAAAGGGCCCCTGTACTACTATCAGGTGGGATGTTGATGGATAGATGTATGATGGATAGATCAGCCTACTGGTTGGTACAGTCCACTGGGTAGGCTGGTAAACTGATCTATCCATCATACATCTGGGTGGACACTCCCACTTGTGATGTCACAAGAGGGTAGACTTTGACATGGCTAATCAACACCACCTGGTAGTAAAATAGGGGCCCTTTAAGTTATTATCCCATTATCACAACAAAGCGGGTACAAAAATATTATACCACCCATGGCGGCTCTCGGCTTCTGTATCAGATATATATGAAATAAAATATGTGACATCATGAAATACGTTGATCAACAAGTGCAGGTGGGCATATTGGATTCTAACAATATGAAAGCTTTGTGGATTATTGGACACACACACAATCTCACTCATCTCAAACACGTAGGCAACCACACACACACACAAAATCCCACGTACACGTGCATGCATGCAAAAGCAGGCTTGTGCATCGTGAGCGATTGGTTGGGAGTGTGAAACTATACATAAAAACAACAACAACCTCCGACGCCGCATGCTAATCCTCCCGTGATGTGTGGCGCCCGCCCGGAGCCACATATCACCTTAAGGTCTCCTCAGTCTCTGCATGTACTGTATAAACACGCTGCCTCGCCAAGTGTGCTCCACATGTTCCCATATTTACACAAGTAACCTTTAACAGTTGAATGTACATACAAACACACACACACACACACACACGAGCTGTAAGGTAGCGGCTAACCTTCTCAAGAGTGAAGGTATATCTGTCAATATAGTGTGTTATTCAATTCCATTCCACAGAATTGATTTAGTTGTTAGCCACACTAAATGTTGATGAACCATTGGCGATTCTAGTAGGCTCTCACATAAGGCCAATAGCTCAGTCAAGATCAATAATGTAGCTTTCATATACGTAGCTTGTGTATATAATACGCCACGTCTTCTCGTTGTAATTTCTCGCCATCGGTCGCCACAGACCAAATTGAATTGCTTTCATTCTACGGACATGTAATAATTTAGCCTGTTTCACACATAGTTTCCCGGTAAATTACTGAGATAACCTTTCAGGCACCGCTAGTGATTTTCACAATTCACACATGCAGCTATGTTCTGGAACATTTCCGTCTCGCACCTTTCACACATGGCGCATTTCCTTTCACACATGGCGTAGCGACGCCCGAGTAGACGGGCCGAGGGACGGTCCAGCAGATGGCGGTAATGCATCTCCAACAGCATCTTGAACCGTTCAATTTCACCCGATACCCGATACCCAGTTTCCAGCCGTTCTTGAAAAGAGTTTGTTATCGAATCACCCGAAAAGCATCGACACCTTAAGAACAGTCGTGGATTGAGATACGTCGTCAGCGGAGTCTTGTGATTGGTTCGCTCGCTCCACGGGAAAGCGCCGGACGTCAGACGGACGTAGCCCTTTGCGCGCCTCTCCCTGCAATTTCTGGAGCACAGCGGGAAATCGGCGGTACGGATTTTCCAGGACTCCGACCCCTGTTCTCATTCACACACGACCCCATGCAGGGCATTTTCCAGGAACATTTCTAGGATAGATTGCATGTGTGAAAGGGACTTCATTTGAACAAAAGCAGAAACGTGCAGCGAAAAATTACATTTAAAAATAGTGGAGCTTTAATGCTCAAAGATTGGACATACGATTGGATGCATATCTCTTTCTCTCTCTCTCTTTGAATTGCATTTCTAAAGTGATGTAAATATTACATGTGTGAGTGAACTTTCATCTCCTGTTCAGTAGCCAGGTGCCAGAAGCAAAGTCATCAAACACAGCAAATGAAACACACTGCCTGGTCCCTGGGATTCCTAAATAATTCCTAGTATCTGAATATGAATTTTGTATGGAAGACCAGGGGAGCACCGGGTGATGTGCTTTGTCCCGCCCTGCCTTGGCCATTATTATTTCATCCTCTGCATGCATGTTACTACGACCACATGGAGGTGTTTGTTTGTCAGTGGGTGTTTAGGAGAGAGAGCGAGCGAGAGAGAGAGAGCTTCTGTGTTGAGACCTATATAAAAGGATGTACAAAAACGGAATAAAAGAGCATTCACCGCCCAAGGCTCTGTCAGATCAGCCCTAGTTAGCTGCTCCACACACACACACACACAAACGTGCATGCAATGATTGCTTTTACTAACTAAGCAGAACATTTTAAAACATGAATAACAAACACCGTTGCCACGGTAAAGTGAGGAGATGCATTTTTTTTAAACTTTTCTGCACCCAGAATGATGAAGTGTCAACAAACTCCTGTTTCAAAGTGCATCTATTTTAACCAAACCAACCACCTGCTGACCTACCTGGGTTCATAAAGGGTTGATATTTCATAAATCCTGCTCTGGAATGGGTCAGGAGCCACTAGGAGAACAGTAGACTAACATTATGCCACTGAAATGCATAAATCTACATTTTCAAGACAGAATTCATATTACCTGTTAAATGGATGGACGCAAGTGATTAACTCAATCTCCATTGTTCACAAAACGCATAAGAAATCCAATGTTGTGCTTAACTACAGGATGAAATGCAAATGAGTATGTTTCTCTTAGATAGTCTGACACTAATGGATGACTTATTAAAGTAATTTTGTTCTCTTGACAATTTGACGCCTTTGGAGTTCAACTTGAAAAATACGCTTTTCTATTCTGTTTTCCACTCGACACATATAGTCATGTATAACGTGTATAATGTGATGTAGAAAAAGCAGAACCTCAGGTATAAAATTGGGTCTTAAAAGAATACATATTGCATGAATTGCTTGTTATGGGATCTTAATGATGTGAGCTCCAGAATACCTCATGGCAGGGCGCCATAGACTTGTGTTAGTTTGTCCAGGTGACACAAAGTCTGTGTTGGACTTTGTGTAAAACATGTTTTTTTCAAGCCAGAAATCAGATTTCAAAAGAAGTATTTTCAGGTCAGTTGGAACACTCAGAAATAAATGCCCTATATAGAGAACTTTCTTATGTTGTTTCTAAAGTATATGTGATATTTGAAAGGAGTTATTCCGAAAACACCTTTTCTTTTGTGCAAATAAAAAGAAATACTCTTCTCATGTCAACAATTAAATCAAGTTGTTGGTCACAAACATGCATATAATTATAATTGAGCTCAAATAGCTGTAAAAAACAAACTTGTCTTTCTTCAGTTGTATATGTAAGTATACAACTGAAGTATGTGTTAGTCTGATGTCAACTTAACTTTACTGCAAGACCTCGTACCTATTAACATCTAAATGAGCATGGGAAGGTTTACAGATATATGACATTGAATTGATTTGAATACATTCATTCTAATTAGAGAATTGATCTCTGAAAATCGCCTTCATCACATAAAGATTTGGGAGTGAACTGCATCAGACCAGTCGTCAAAGTTCTCGGTTTGTATTCAGGTTTGTCTGTGGGGAAGTCAATCTTATTCACAACAACCATCCGGCTGCTACGTTGAATTAATTTGTATAGCATTTAGTCAATTCTCTAATACCATCCTCTCAAATGATACGGAGACGCATCCGACACCGGCGTCTTCATACGATGAAAGGCACAGACAATGTTTCAAAGCTAATCCCACCTGAACAGAGGACGTGATTATCTGGAAATACGCTGAAATAACCTACACTTGATTGTGATAGCAATCAAAACTCTTCATAGAAATGTATCTTTTTTCATTTTGACAATTATTTGTCATTAGATTCTTGCAGCACAGGTAATAGTTTCCCCCCCCCCATCCCCATGTTTAACATAAGAACAGAATTAGCATCACACTAGTGCCACCTTCTGTTAGTTTTTATCCTCGTTATTTTCTTCCTCCGTACCGTTGGTGGGGTGTGTGTATGTGTGTGTGTGTGTGTGCTCTACAAGACAATATGCACACACACACACACATACACACATAAAGTACACAAATAAACACACTATTCTCTCTCGTCACACAAACACACACACACACACAGTTCCACCCCTCCCTCTCTCTTCAGCATCCCTCCCTTTGATTATCCTCTTCCTCCTCTTCCTCCTCTGCTGCTGTCACCACCCCTCACTGTGAGTATAAACACAATCTCCACTCCTCTCCACAGCGTCCTACTCTCGCCAGATGTGAGCGTAATGGCTTTCAACATGCCTACAGCAAGAAATATGGTCTTTGTTTAATGGGCCTTGTTTGGAGTGAATACAACCATACAGTGTAATATGTTTTTTTTTAAAGGGCAGCAAATAAAGAGAGTATGAAACAGAGGAATAAAACGAAAAGTCTCGGGGTGCCCGGGTTATGTGGAATCACGCTCGGGTATAATTGATGTTCGGCGCGGTTATGTAATGAGATGCTCCAACCACCAACATGCAGCCCCCTACACACATGTACACAACGACAGAGCTAAATACTGGGCTATTCAATGTTTTTATTGGAGGAACAATAGGTCGGAGGTGACGTACGATCTGCCGCCACGTCGCTGTGTATTGGGCGTATTGTGATGGTGTGAAGTGTGTCTGTCAAGGGGGGAGAGAGAGAGCGGGAGAGAGTTTGTTTAATCATTTGTAATGATTGGGTTTTTAATCTGGTTATTTGAGGAGGTTGAGGGAGGTGTGTTAAAACGCATGGGGGATGGATGGATGGATGAGTGGATGGGTGGATGGATGGATGGATGAGTGGGTGGATGGATGGGTAGATGGATGGGTGGATGGATGAGTGGATGGATGGATGGATGAATGAGTGGATGGGTGGATGGATGGATGGATGGGTGGATGGATGGATGGATGGATGGGTGGATGGATGGGTGGTGGGGGAGAGAGGAGTGAGAGGGGTTCCTAACAGAGGGAGAAGCGTAGGGTTTGCTGCAGACCGAGAATGACTTTGGACACAAGGTAATTATTTCCCGGCTGGAGAAATGGAACGAGTGTGAGCCCCTCCCTCTAAATTAATATTTTATTATTGAGAGGGAGATGGAAACACACACACACACACACACACACAGCAGTGTTTAGCCAAAGATATTGTGAATCAGAATGCGTTTGGGTGTCTGGAATATTGTTGTTCATCAGCTGTCAGTTGAGAAGAGTTGACAATGCGGCTCCATTAATGACATCGTGTGACTTTTGACCTATCACAGATATGAGCCTAGACACAAACAGCCAATCACGTGCCTAGACGGGTGTGACTGTGTAATACTGTATGTACGGCTGGGTAAAAATACACATTTTCAGATGAATTGCTATTTTTAATTGAACAATCCAATATCGATTCTTAAAAACCCGCGATTGATCTTTAAATCTAAGCCTTTATTCAGTGTCTGTGTGAAGATTTTCACAAAATGTTATTTCTAGCGCGCATTGTGTTGATTGAAACCAGGATGGTTTTTAAATGTCAATGATTGGAATTGCATCTCTGTTCACCTACATATTAGGGTTAGGGTTAGGACTGATACCCAGCCCTACTAATATCACTTGTGCTGCGTGTACATCTGTATGTTTGTGTTGTTTGTGTTCGTACAGTTCAGATCTGTGATGTTAGTCGAGTTAAATATAAATGCCTGGGTTGATAGGTTAACTAATTAGCATATTCACTGTCATCCGTATTAATGAACGCCACAGGAACATGTCAGACGAAGAGAGATGGGAGTTACAGTAGAAACTAATTGGCTAAGTTACTGTTACTTTGAGTCTATTTTCATCTCCTCATTTGCTTCTATGAACCATGATTGTACCCAATGTAAAAAAAAAGGATCATTCATCAATTATTATGCACCAAAGTCTGTCTCCTGTCTAGCTAGAAATGTGTTTTTTAGGGCACAAAATACAAAATGTCAAGCTTCGGATAATCATTAGGTTTTCCGGACGAATATTAGAAAATTAGGAGAGAAAAAAGAAAGAAAAAAAGTACATTCATAGGGCGGAGACCACTGTTGCAGAATCATATTTTCGTCAACTTTTTCCTTTTCATTTCTGCAGTGTGAACGCAAAAAGCAACGGACGTCAGTGGCTTCCGGATCCACTCATCGCCCCGAGTCCGACCGGGTTACGGCACAGTATGAGTACGATGTAGCCTGAAGGTTTGAGAGCATGAGAGTAGGCCTACGTCCAGATCACAAAGCAAATAAGTGGTTTGAACATTGTGCAAAGTTCTGATGAAATCACACGGCAGGACGAGCGCTGTTCACCCGAAGATGAATCACACAGCGCCATGGTGGGTGACGGATGGCCATGAAACAAAAAATCATGGCTACCGCTGTTCTATTCATGTTTATTAAATTACCAACCTGTTATTAGGTAGAGCTTTTTGGTATCTTTTGTCCTCGTTTAAACATTGAAATAGCTGCTGAATGCGTTCATTATTAAAACCCTTCTAAAACCACTTGCTGTAAGCTCTTATTTCACCATGGAAAACTAAATCCTGGGGAGAACCCTAGAACATTTAATAAATAGTATTATTATTACAACCAGTTAGTTTGAAGTCTGGCTCTGTCCGTCTTGCCCATTCTCACACTGGACGACAGGTGTCAAAGCGCTACCGAAGTATTCAAATAATGTTATATCCAAATTAAAAACTAACAAAGGATAATGTTTGGCCATTTTGATGATGGCTACCGTTACCTCAACTGAAGCGTTGGCGTGAAGCGTTCTCGAACTGAAGGATGTCTCACGCCCTTACATATTTTTTTGTATTTTATCCCTGGGATGTTGGGACAAAATGTATGCATCAAATATGCATAGGCATATAAAATAAATAAATAATAGTTTTTATATTTTTGGCATGCATTTCCATGAATAACTAACTAACTAAATACATACATAAGAAAGAAGCCACAGATATTGTATAAGGTAACGATAAACAAGCAGTGAAGTTGGCATTAAAACACAGACGCACACAAACTTCAGAAAAGTCGATGTATGCACTTCAAGAAGTAGAATATATACACTGAGACACACGTCTTCTATTAGTTCTTCCCCCATCTGTCTTCGTCTTCTCCCATCGTCTTCTCATT
>OMKN01043660.1:0-13487 GCA_900302345.1 Melanonus zugmayeri | reverse complement strand
CCTCTCATCCGCATGCGTCGAATTCCCACACTGTAGGCATGGCGACAATAACAATAAATCTTCCGGTGGGACTTTTTCAAAATAAAATCGATTCTACACAAGTCTAAAGGGCAGATCACACCGAGACGCATCGCTACAGGCGCGGCCGCATGAAAAACGACGGCAAAGTGCGTCGGCAAAAACCGTGTGGCGCGCCTGTGGAGCAGTTAGTTGCACTTAATTCTCCCTCCTCCCAAGATTGGTCCAAGGTTGGTAGGGTTAATGATTCAGATGTGGATGTTAAGGATGGCAGTCTTCTTGTAATATTTGCTGCCAATATATCATTACAATGTCCTGATTTTGGGAGAAAAATGTTTGTTTATGTTACTATGCTATATGGATGGAATAAAATTGCAGATCTGTTGGATAGTGACATTTTGATGTGGAGTCATAATTAATGTTGATATTGTTGTTGGCACACTGATTAACAAGAAAATGTACAAATGGCGCTTCATATCAAAAAGGTTGCCTACCCCTGGCCTAGATAAATATGCACATCAGGCTTAAGTGTGTGGACGGGGGAAACTAAACGACCTCGCGTCAGGATCATTCACACACATCAGTACTGCCATCGCCAGTGTCGTTAACCGTATATATTGTATATACACACTATATACAATATATATATTATTATTATATAATTATATATTATACACACTATAAATACATTTTATAAAAATATAAATTTCACAAGTGTATGCTTGTGAAATTTATATCATAAATATAAAATAAAATAAAATATAATATTTTTATATTTATATAAATAAATAATATGAATCTTTATTAATTAATTAATATATTTATTTAAATAAATACAATAAAATAAATATAAACATACGACCACTAGTCGACTAATGGCTTGAACGACTACTAAAATCGACGAGGAAAATGTTTGGTCGGGGGGGCAGCCCCATCAACCCTGCAGAAACATGCATATACGGATCTTGTGAAGGATATGATGTCATTTCTTTCCTAAGAGCACTCACATGTTTGGTTTCTGCATGCGGATCCCCAGAGGACCCGAGACCTTGTGGAGGGTCTGCAGCAGGTTCTGGGCGTCATTGGTGTTGCGGCGGGTGTAAAACATCAGCCAGTTCTCTAGCGGAGGAGAGCTGATCAGGGGTAGGCCACGCATCTCCTTGGTCCAGTCCGCCATGCGGGGGTTGTAGTCGTACTGGGCGACAACACACGACAGAAGAGTTGTGATGATTATACATTTTAACTAAAATGCTCCAGAACGTCACACATTATCAACGGGTCCATGAAGTGACCTACGGAGCGCGGGCCCTGGATTATCCTCTCAGCCGGGAGGACTCGTCCGTTCAGATTCAGGAGCTGCTTATCAAAACTGAGCCCCCAGGTGCTCAGCTCCTTCTGCGCTACTTCGTTCCTACAAATTAAAAAGACCATCACGTTTAAGTCTACTAAAGTGAGGTACTGTTGGTTCTAGTTAGGTTCGATCAAGACCCACTTCTGAATGTTGTTGACAAATCGGTTGAGGCGCAACTCCCTCTGGTCTGGGGAGAGTCTGGTGTGCGTGGCCAAGTCCTTCATGATGTTGAAGTCGGATCTCATCTTATCAGTCAGACCTACGGGAACAGATTTATTCTGAGCTTCACTTAACGCCAAACCAAGACTTTTAATTGATGTTTGTATAGCGTCAGACTACAGAATATCTATCAATTTTATTTATATTTGTAGTACTAAGTAATAAGCACATTTTAGAAACATGAAATGTATAACTTCACTGATTACTATACAGATCCTTTCCAAAAAATGTTAATATCATTGAAAAGTTAGTGAAACTTTCATAGATTCTAGATTCATCACACAAAGTTAAGTATTTCAAGTATTTATTTGTTTAACTTTGCATACGTTTGGCTTCCAGCTCATAAAACCCCCCAAAACAGTATTTCAAGAAATTAAATATCACATCATCCATCCATCCATCCATACTTGGTCGGGAAGACGTTACTCTCATCTGAAAAGAGGACATTGGACACTTTTCCATCATATTCTTTTTTTCGAAAGGATATAGATAGCTGACCTGTGAGATAGCAGAACTCTGGGACGAGCATGGCTGGACCAGGGGGAGCATCCCCCGCTGCACCACGATTCATCTTCACATGGCTGACCAGGAGCACCTGGTTCTGATCCGTGATGTCCAGCGCGTATTGCTTTAAGACGGACGGGTGAAATATTACAAACGAGGACACAAAGTGCCAGAACGGGAATGTTTGCCAGTAATTTGTGTCAACCATGCATTGTTAAAATTATCTGATTGATTATTGAATGTTAAGTGTCATGTTGACTCATTCATAAAAATGAACAGTAATTAATGGACTCATTCATAAAAATGAACGGTAATTAATGGACTCATTCATAAAAATGAATGGTAATTAATGGACTCATTCATAATCTTTTACATTAGGTATATTGTGTTTATTGTATTCTTATTTACATATGTATATTGTTATTTATATTATTGTACTTCACTTATAAAAGTCGCGAGCAACTGCTGTGCAGTAATTTCCCCCCGGGGACAATAAAGTATTTCTGATTCTGATTCTGATAAAAATGAACGGTAATTAATGGCATCGTCTAAAATTGCAGCAACAGCAGGATTTTGACAGATTGATAAATAATTAGTGTAAACCATCACTTTGAAAAGTTAAAAAACGGTACATTGTGAGAATGTTCTTTATTGAGACGACAGGGGACCCACCGTCTTATAGTAGTTCATGAAGGAGACCTCAGTATCTCCCCTCTTGAACGTGTTGGTGGGGGTGTGATCCCACGCGATGTCGTCCACCCTGTATGTCTTGTTGTTGTATCTGATGAAAACAAGGCTTTGAGTGACAGCAAACGATGTCCTTACGTTTCCCGTACTAATTGAAATGTATTGAAACAAAGTCCTGGTTCAATCGTTTGAGGCTCGTCTTACTTCGTGAGGACGATGAGTCCGATGAGCTCCTTGCCGCAGATTTCAGGGAAGCGCTGGGGTCCACACTGCTGCCTCAGACTGACCATGAAGTCCAGCACCGTCTCGCTGCGCAGCACCTTGTGGCTGACATCGGTGCACAGCATGATGCTGGACTCATACTGCAGGATGGTCGTGGTGAAGCCCGGCCAGATGGTCAGCCTGGGGGAGGAGCAAGCACACATCCCCTGGTGCATCACCACTTCATAGCATTTCCTGGTGCATCACCACTTCATAACATCTCCTGGTGCATCACCACTTCATAGCAAGGTCAAGAAATGTTCCAGCACTCAGGAGCACAGTCCATATCCACGCAACCATCATATGAAGTAACTACCAATGATTATAGATTTTATTTTTTTAATCCACATCTCTTTTGCGAGAGACCCGGAATATTTACTTGAGACAAAATTATATTTACATTGAGTCATTTTGGCACTTTTATGCAAATAGTTTACAGGCTGAGAACATACAATCATTACTGGAGCAACTAACTGGACAGAGTTTCTATAGGAATCAGAACAAAGACAGTGTTTCTCTGCCGCCGCCGCCGCCAACGCCCCCCCCCCCAACCTGGGATCAGTGATCCCAGTAGATCTCTGATGCATGTATTCCAATAGAAATGTCATAACAATATACTGTAACAAATAGCAAGGCCATTTTTTTTTTTTACATTAATGCAGTGGTTCCCAACCTTGGGCCCCCCTGATGTGCATACGGGGTCGCAGGAGACTGCTGACATAAGTGAGATACTTGATGATCTGTTTTAGCAAACCATTTATTCATGTATTTATTTAGTTTAAGGTCTCAGACGTCCTGTATGAACCGACGGCCTAATGATTCACAGCCACGAGCAAACTACTACTACTATCACCGAGTGTGGAAGAGTGACGCGGTTACGTTGCACCGGGACAGTGATATTCCGGGCAGATGTTGATTAGGTGAAAACAATGTGTGGAAGCAGACGCACAAAAGATGAAGTGGGGTCGCAACACATTTTTAGTGCTAGAAATGGGGTCACGGGCCAAAAAAGGTCAGGCACCACTGCATTCATGTTGGCACAACGTTTTCAGTTGTAAGGGGTATAAATTTGTATACGTACATATACATTCTGGATGGAGGGGAAACACTGACGGCATTAGGTTTTGATTGTACTGATCATTTTCTGCGTGAGACCGGAGGTTCTTACCGGTGCTGTGGGATGGTGAGCGGGTCTTTGGGGTTGTAGTAGTTGCGCCCGATCTGCTGCATGTCCAACATTCTCAGGACCCTTCGCAATTACAAAATGAATGTCCACATGCAGATCAATTGGACTCACGTTGAGATTTGTACCATCCAAGCTGCATTTACAACCATTTTATGTGCAAGTGTATACATTACGTAAATCATACCGACATGATCACCGGTATTGAGACCAAAATTTAGACTAGACCAAGAAAAAACAACTTAAATTCACCCATTTAAGTTGTTAAAAGCATAACGGACCTCCTGAAGATGATGTTGTAAAACTGCATGCACACTGGTGAGGAAGGGGGCAGCTCATTGGTTAGAACAACTTTGATCTGAACCTTCTCTCCGTGTCTGGTCTCAGAGTGGAGCAGCGTCTCCTACAACAATCAAGTACTGAATGAGAAACAAAAAAAGTGTCGTCGCCAACAAACAGCTTCAGGAGGGTTTCCCACAGCGGTCTGTAGGTGAGGTGCCTCCTCTACAAATTAACTTTCACAATATGACGACTGTGTGTTCATGTGAGCATCTGCATTCAATTTGACAGAAGATATAGGCTTCCACTACCTTATAGGCCAATATATGAAATTATTTAATATAATATATAAATATTAAATGTTATATTATATTATATACAATATAAAAAAATTACATGTAATTATACAATTTATCGGATTTATAATTTAATTGATATATATAATAAATTATAATTACCATAATTAATTTAATGCATCTATAAAATCAAATGTATGAATATAAGGACATGAATGTAGAAGCGTTTGATAAAACATGTTAAATACATGCGACGCATCATCTTATAGAACAAACGTGGCTCCATTCAGTTTAACACAACAGCGAAAATGAGTGCGTAATCCCGACTTGTGATTCGTGCTTTTTTGTGCACGCTAATGTCCTTAAAAGCACACAGTCTGCAATAAGCACTCCGCAATAATAAATAATAATAGCCAATGAAAGCAATATTGGTTTCAAATTATCGGCTATAATTTAATTACGGGAATAATACTCAATACAAAATTCTCATCGGCCGATAATTTAGCGGACCCGATATTCATCGTGCGTCCCTAATCTCACTATATTGCGGTGGCTTGTTCTTGAATGCTCTTGCCTTGTGGGGTAACCTCTGAGGGAGGAAGAGGAGCGCTCCGTCAAAGGTGCGCGCTGACCCAAGGAGCTCATCGTGCTGAAACAGGAGAGCAGAGCGCAGCCGGCGGGACTCCATGGGGGGCTGGTAGTCCACATGGTACTGGTACAGCACCCACTGGGGGCGGGACATGATGCGGAAGAAGTTGGCCCTCAACTGGATGGTGGAGCCAGAGGTACCTGAGATGGAGAATGATCACATGACTTGTTTGTTTGCGTATTCCTCCACATTTAACATGTACTGGCTTTAGTTTGATTTCCCATTTGAGCCAATGTCCTTGGTTTCACACATTGACCGACCTGACTTGGACAACTTGACGTGCTCCATCGCCTCTCTGGTGTTGACCCCTGCATCGTTGAAATCTCGGTGGCGTCCGCCTCGATCACCCAACTTCACCTGATGGAACCCAGCGGAGATCTGTAAAACGGCTGATTAACAAAAAGTACATCAGGTACAAAGATGTCATATTTTATGACATCTTTAATAATCCAAAGTATTATTTTCTCCCCTATTGACGTGCATTGCACAGCGAAACAGGTCCCAAAGTCACACTCGTACAAACGAACAGCGAATCACTTTGTTATTATGACCGATAGGCTACGGAAATAAACAAAAACAACCATATTGGTTGAGACGGTTGACGTATTCAGTACATCTACGGCGAGGGGATGAAGGAAAGGGTACCTGCACCAATCATTGTAAACAGACTGAAAAAACGCTGTCCCGGGTTTTGTTATTTTATATACAATGGCATATATACAAATCCCCTTTGTTCCCATTCGTTGTTTCTAGTTTTGCACTTTTTAAACGTGTGGCTCGTGTGGTCACTTCATCTATTTTTGTTGTTGATTTGTTGTATAACGTCCTTGTAAAGCACTTTGTGACTTATGTCTGTGAAAAGCGCTTTATAAAATAAATTTTACTTGGATTTGAAACCTTTCACTTTTATTAGTGCCGAGTTTGTGATCGCTGTCAACAGCCAATTGTGCACTTGCAGATCCCCGCTTCCAGCGACATGATTTGTCGAAACAAATATGAAGTGAAAAAAAGAAAAAAAAAGGTTCACCCAGATTTGAGCTTGTCTGCTATCAGACTTTAGTAATCTAGACTCATTCGACCAACAAGTTGATATTCACTAATGGAATTTCGAGCAGCTTCAGGTGCTGATAAACTCAACTCAGCCTGTGACTGATCCGTCAACAAGCACAGCGTGCAAGCTCACTTGTTTCACGGATCAGGGCTGGAGACGGCAGTGAAAATGAAAATGACACGCTAATCATTTAGGTCGCTTTTCGAAAATAATTAACACAAAACACAATTAAAAAAAGGTCGGAAATAACGGAATTCCGGATAAATGCGGAAGAATCACATCGGTTAGATTTAAAAACAATCAGCCCTGCTGTGACGTTGTGTATGGTCTCCTCTGTTCAAGAGGAGACTTGGGGCATCTGGGATCCCAGTAGAGGGCTGGGCCGGCTTGGGATGGCCAATCAACAGGGTAATCAAGTCTTTAAATCCGTAATGAAGCCGATAAATGATCTTTCATTCATCAGCCTAATCTTAGCCATATATTAGCCTAGCGATGAAGCTAACAAGTTATTAGCAATTAGTGGAAGAGAGACAACCAAGAGCAATGCATGCATAGCCGTCCACATGTCCTCGCTCCACATTTTTGTTGCACTTGTAGAAACGAGCATCGCTCTGCCTCGTGCATCGGACCGGCTCCGAGTCAGTCGCGCCACCTGATTGTACATATTTATATCGTTCATACGATGGAAGCCGTGTCTTCGGAAACTTTTAGGCTACATTGAAGCTCAGTAACAAAGTCGGACGAGTGGATCCAAAAGCCACACGTCCATGCAGCAATCCTAGATATTGTAGTTTTGTGTTATTACATTTATAACGAATTGAACCACTTTGGAAATGAAAAGGAAAAATTATCAATTGATAAAAACGCGATTCTGCAACAGGAGCCTCCGCTGGCTCCAAAGAAAGGGAAAGACAGGCACTGAATTTTTATTTTTTTTACACCGATAACCACGGTGTTCTTGGACCATTCACCTGTACGCAAATGTCCACACCGTCACAACACTACAGAGGCTTGTACATTGTGAACTTGGTACAAATGTTTGACATGACAAATAAATTACATGAAATAAACTATGACAAGAGTAATTTTTTTAATTTACTGCAAAGATATGCACGCTGTCAGCCATTTTCCAAATCAAAATGCATTCTGGGATACGTCTTCTACCCCTACCCTCAGTAGGGGTAGAACACGTGGGGTCATGTCTGAGCCATGTCTTTGAGCTGTACTCATGTTCTTCTAGGGCTGGGCAATAATTCAATATTATCGTTTATCGTCTGAATGGTATCGTATAGTCACGAAAGACATCGACTTATCATGATAGTTTTATAGTATAAATGAATTACGGTTATTTTTAATTCATAAGCATATCATGATATTGACCGATATTCCCCATAATTATCGTGATACATTTTTCTATATCTCCGAGTCCTGTTCTTCCAATAAAAAAAGAAGCAAATGAACAAAAACTAATTTATACCCTCTGTCTTCACCGGTCCTGGTGCCTTCTGTCTTCCTCGTCCCAGAAGGTCCCCCTCCTCAGTAGTAGACACCGGCGCCCACACCAAGACCGGGTCCTGAGACTTTGCCTGAAAAACAACCCAAAACTTAAAGTTCACAACACATTACGTTAAAAAAGGTTAAGAGTTACTTAACCACACCCGATAGCCTACTTTTTTGTTACAATGAAGCACATACATTAAAAACATTAAATTGTATTCAAATGCAACATTGTTAACATTAAAACTCAATTAAAAAGGTGCAATGTGTAAGATTATTAGTTTAAAACATTCAAAAATGAACTACAATTATCAATTATGTTACACACTCTAACAGCGCTTTGGGTCATTGAAAAGCGCTATATAAATGCAATGAATTATTAATTAAGAATGTTAAGAAATACGTTTTGACATGATGTCAAAGATGTCTATGCATTGTGTTGCAGAGATATTCACTTAAAAGGATCATTAAAGTGTAAAGAGGTTTGGGTTGGGTTGGTTGCCAACTCCAAATATTGGCGAGATATCGTCAATAGTTGCTCTTTAGATTCAAACTTGATAATGCTAAGTATTTGCATAGTGTTTTTTCCCATTGACTTGCATTGCATTTACTGAATACTAAATTGTCTCTCAACCAATAGTGTTTGTTTATTTCCGATCTTTATTATTTGCCTATCGGTCTTAAACAGTGATTCTGGGGTCTAGTCAAATCAACACAATGTTGAAATTTTTATTTCCAAAACACACCACTGGGTTTTGTTATTTCATACATTGGCAGAATCCGCTTTCGTTTGTGCTAAAAGTGTGACTGAGACCTGTTTCACCGCGCAATACGAGTCAATGGGAGAGAAAGAAAACTCTACTTTGGATCAAGTTTGAATCCAACTGTTACGGAGCAACTATTCAAGATATCTCGCCAAAATGTGTAGTTGCAACATGGCAAGGTAACTACACAACCCACTAACAAACCTTAATGATGCTCCAAGTAGCAGCATTGCCGTCACTGCAATCGCTGTATTGTAACCGCTTGTCAATCATATCAAAAGTACAAATCTTACACATTGCACCTTTAACTACATTTATTTTACATTTCATGCAGAATAATCAACATACCGCTCCAGGTGTGGCCGTATCTTGGCCGCGTGCGCGCCCCCGTGACCTTGCTCGACCTGACATGTTCGTAATTTCTGCAACTCAAGTAAAATGTTATTTAATTTAATGTGCAATTGACGCAATAGCAACATCTTTAGAATTTGTATTTGATACATTGGATTGTACATCTACATGATGTCACGACGTTCACGTTGAACCACGTGTAAAATCAAAGATGGCGGCAGCGCACGACGCTTGCTTCCTCATAAAAGTGAACGCCATCTTTTAAACCAAGTGTTAGACTCGGTGACTAGTACAAAACTCTTTCAATTCAGTGTTTGCAGTTAGTTATTATTAGTTATGAGTTTGAGCCAGTGTTAAAGACAGACAGAGCTGCTCTCTATGGCCACCGCGAGGCTCCACGTGGTCCACCTTCCTTTCTCATCTAACTCATCAGCTATACAATATATGACGTCACCTCGTAAGGCCGATTTAGCTACCGGTGACCGCTAGTCCCGTCGGCTAGCTAATTCGCCAGTCTAAATGGGTTAATACTTATTGCGAGTTTTTGGCCTACATAATTGAGCTACACTAACACACAATAATATGAATATGATAAAACACATGTTTAAAAATCTGTTTATATACTCACTGTACAAAGCAAAGGGATTGTTTCACCTGCTTCGTGATTTTCACCTTGAGTGAGTTCCGAAAAAAATTCCCGCCGAACAACTTTATAAGACTTTTCACTTTGAGAGAATTCATCCGCAAATGTTTTACTTCGTTATTTCCTAATGTTTACACACTTGTATTAACATGTCACTAATTACCTTCAATAAAATACATTATATTTCTAAATTGTATTTTATTATAAAATGTATTTCAATTTATATTCACTTTCTTGCGAAGAGTTATTCTTGAAGACCAGTACAGGAACTATTTTACTCGGCGTAGTGATGGTGATGCTGAGGTGTTTCAAAGACAATGTGCAAACTAATAGATGACCACGAGATGGAGCCAAAGCACGCCCTTTATATGTCGCGTGGGTTTCTGAAACACTGTAGTGGGGCTTTCTGAAAAAAAAAATAATACAAATAAATAAATAATAATAATAATAATAATAATAATAACGATAATAATAATAATAATAATAATAGTGTAAAAAAGCACACATGAATTATCAAAATAATCTGATAATTTTCATTGTTAATCACTACATGTTGGACATTGAGTATAATGGGATTATTATGATGATGAAGATGATTATTATTAATGTTATTGTTATTGTTATTATTATTAATCATCATCATCATCATATTAGTATTAAAATACTTTTATTTTGTCCTCTTGCACTGTCTACAATTAAACAAAAGTATATCTGAAAGAGATTTACAATAAAATGAGATGTTATTGCCTTAAATACTGTGAAAAAAAGCCTCCTCTTGTATGCACTCTTTCATGTAGCATCTGATCATAATTCCACATTTCTTCATCTAAATGTGCTCTTCATTCCTCATTCTTCTATCCAAAACAGAGCCAGGCACCTTGGAGGGAATTTGTCTAAGATCTAAGAAGATTATGGATTCAGACCTCAGGGACTCTGTCTGAGAAGCAGTTTACCTCAGGAAAAGAGACAAAGAAGCAGAAAGAAATGTGCCACATCCATGTCAATAATTGTGTTTAGTGTAATGAGTGTCATGACATTTTAAGTAGCCTATCCCAAAAGCTTTTTTTAAATGCCTTTCCTCTCCTTATTTGTATTTTTACTTTGCAGAAAATCATATAGGTCTAATTAAATCCATTGAAAATGCAAACATATTAGGTCTGTAGGTCGTCCAGTCCACAACTGTATCGTCTTACCCAGTAATATGTAGCAGGCGTGCTCTTGTTATGAATAGGTGAGGTTTGGCCTTTGGCTAACTATGCCACTGAGATAACTAGCATTGGCCCTGAAAGCAATACAAGCATACAAGCATGGTGAAACAAGCTGTCACATATAATACACACAAGAGGGCTCAAAGGGAACAAATAATACATTTATTAAGAAGGGAATACAATGTTATCTTGAGGGAGAGAGAGAGAGAGAGTGGGAGCAGGGCTGAATCCAGGGTTTAGAAATGAGTGAGGTCCATTTTTTTTACTGCATTTATGGACGACAAACACAATATTGGCTGATAAATCCCAAACTATTGTGAGCACGGACCAACGCAGGGGGGTCCGGGGGGATTCTCCCCTGGAAGATTATTTTGTGTATTGTTGTGTAAAAGCACCATTTTGAGATTGATCTAAGATGATTTAATTCTTATGGGGGTGTTCCCTTTCAAATCATCATTCTATATGCTATATGGATCATTCATATTTAGCATTTTATAAAAACTTGAGTACTTGAGAAACCTGAGTACTTTTTATTTTCCATGTTTTAAATCTCTATAGTTGACTGTAATATTCGTTTTTAAAACACACATTTGAGGACATGCATTTTCTAAGGCAAATCATTTATCTAAAAATGTGATCAACATTTACAGATGTTTCATTTGAGCAAAACAACCCTCAGCTTGACTACCCTGCTCTACTGTTAAAGCCTCTGACAACCAGACAACCAAATATCAAATGCATAGGATGTAAAAGTTAAGTGATTAATTGTACATAAACCATAAATATTAGAAATGTTCCTTCCAAAAAATGTTTAGTGCCCACTGTACTGTCACATGTGTCCTCATGAAAAACACGGCTACTTGTTTGTGTCGCCTCGTCGTTTTTTACCAACACACCCTTGGTTGTTTAAGTCCCTGGTTTGAGTGCAGCCCTCCAAACACGGCCGCACTCTGGATGTAAAACAGACGACGAAGAGGGTGGACTCCATCCAACTCAGGGTGGAGTCCATTCTCATACCAACCAAGCACTGTCACCACCAAGGCCCCTAATCCTGGTCAGATGGCACCGAGGAGTGTGTGTGGTTGGTGTCTGGTTTAAGCAGCCTCACCTGGCCCCAGTCAGGCTGATTGGACTCTGGGGCTGAGGTCAGGCTACACACCTGTGGTGCATCCAGTAATCAACTCAGAAGAGAGGGCTACATGTCAGCATTTACCACCTGCTCTGGCTGTAACATCTTGCCAACTCTCCAATAAACAGATTTATACAACATCTATGTGTCCTGTGAGTTGGAGGAGCCCAGAAAAAGCAATTAGGTGGCGCATGGCAGGGGCTACTGCCACAGGTGCTAACCATGTGCATGTCTTCTTTCTCATCTGCAGCTATATTCCCTTTCTTTCAACCCACTGTCCGGTCCATAAAGCCACAAAAATCACAATCAAATATATACAGTCCCTTCTTGGTAGAGCATTATATAAACTGACCTGTACTCTTTGTTGTTTTAGCTCTTATGTTGCACTTTGTTGAGATGAACTATCTCTGCATATCTGGGATTTAACTACTGTGCATGAATGTCCACTCCTCTGGTTGATTTTTTAGTTTTTAGACGTTCTCCATCACTTCTACGTTGCTTTGGAGAAATTGTCTAGGTACTAAATAACTACACATGAATGTAAATCTTCATACTTTTCCTTCATGTGTGCTGACCTCCTCATCCCCTGCGTAGCGTCTAACGCCACTTCAACACGTTTCTCCATCAACACATGCTCTAGGAGCTGGAATACATATGGAAGAAGCAGAATAAGAAGAAGGGGAGATCAAAGCCTTCACACTACACATCACATCACAATGCTGCCATAAGCCCAGACTCCTGATTGGAAAGCTAGAACAATCAGTTATTCTGAATGCTCAGCCCCCACTACGCCATGATATGGGTAAGCGGGTTTAGGGAAATTAGATTATGTGGATATGCCTGCTATGGAATCTAATCTGCTCCACATCTCTGTCTTCCTCCATAAAGCAGTACACACACACATGCATATACACACACACACACACACAGGCGCATGTAAGCAAACACACATTCAAGCCCACATGGATTTCCAATCGCATTCAGAATGAGCAGTTAACCATTAAAGAAGCTGCGACTGAAATGTTGTCTCTAATGACGTTAGAAACCCACCCCGACTCCATCACTCTGTCAGTGATGCGGCACCGTAATATGTTTACAGTCATCATCTTAAACAGGAAGTCAAAGTAAAACTAAAAAGGCTGTCCCGGTCAGTGTGGTGGCCTTTAATATGTCTGGATATGAATTCTGGTCCAAATAAATCATGTTTGTAAAATGACTGATTGTATGGATGTATTAACTATTGTAATGCTTTGCATGTTCCCATCTTACACAATGTTAGAAATTAAATATCAATATGCCAACCACTGTGTTTAGTCATACTTGTGTCTGGCATACCCTGAGTACAAATGTCAGCCAAACAGCCTTTGTTGTATTTTTGGGTGTCTTGGTGCAGTTGG
>OMKN01043657.1:0-14518 GCA_900302345.1 Melanonus zugmayeri | reverse complement strand
AGAAGAGGAGGGAACAAGTGAGGACATAGGAAGAGATCAATTGGAGACCAGACAAGAGGAGAGAGGAATAGAGGAGAGGAGGAATGGAGGAATAGAGGAGAGGAGGAACGGAAATAATATGATGAGATGAGATGAGTAGAGAAGTAGAGAAAAGAGGACGAGAATAGAGGGGGAGAGGAGAGGGGGAGAAGAGGAGGTGAGGGGGAGAGGAGAGAAGAGAGATCAATTACTATTAAAGGAATTAAAGGACGAGACTACAATGAGAATCACAAACATTTTTTGGATCTGCATCACTTATTAGAAACATAACTTATAACACTTATTAAATAAACACTCTCAGAATATACAGACACAAAGTGAGAAAGAATAAATATACATATATATACTGTATATATATACACACATTATTCAAATTAATTAATGTTTGTATGTAACAGACAGTCTGGAGTACTACTGTGATTTGACCATATCCTGTTTATTCATACTGTACTAGTTTAGGGCCCAGCGGATATTCACTCAATGATTTAAACTGTTAATCTTTGTAGCATTTTTACGCGACGGAATTTAATATAAAATGGATAAAACAAAATCATAAAACAAATATCATCATACAATCTTGTAAAATGCACTGCGCTCATCTTACAATCTTTTAAAAAATGCACTGCACTTAATCAGGGGTCGAGCAGGGCTTGCGGGAAGCACATGTCATGAAGCGATTCCCTATTGGCCGGCTGTTGATTTACACACTGCTGCGGTTAAAGCAACACATCAAAAATGCAAACAGCGCAGCGCTACATTAACATAGGAACACAGTACTTTTTACTGTACCGTGCCGGCGATGAAAGCGCTAATCAGAAGCGTACGCGGAGTACAAGAACACAAACCCCCAGAGAAACGCCTGTTACGTAACGCGCCTGTACTCTCCGTGTCAACCTCCGCAGCTGATTGCATTAAAGAGTCCCATTCCTGCATCACCTCGATGCATTATTAACGTGACGGGCCCACGCTACCCGGCAACCGAGCTTTTGAAGTTGGGCTCCGCGGGAGAGCTTTCCCCATAGAGCGCGGCATTGTATTAACCTTGCGCGCATCTGACTATCGAACGCACTACAATAGGTAAAGAATGGAGAGCCTCCTCCGCTGCTTACCTCCTCAAGGACGTCCGCCAGCTTGCTCAGTATGTCCTCCTGTAGGCCGTGGAATGTAGGAACGCTGCGGAGGGAAGAGACAGGTGAGATATTTATAAAAACAAGAAGAAGAAGAAGAGAGGGAAGAAAGAGTTAGTATCACCTACTCTGGTTCGGTTTGTCTTAGTCTCACAAATCAGACTTTAGACTTTAATACTTTATAGTCTAATGGCAGACAAGATCAAATCTGGGTTTCACTTCATATTTGTTTCGATGGACCCTGCAAGCGCGTAATTGGCTGTTAACAGTGAACATAACCTTGGCCAGCGATAGTAAACTGTAACAAACTGTCTGTAAAGGTTTCAAATCAACTCTGTGTAGACTGGCCACCGTAGAAATACGCGTATTAAAATCCCCTTCTGAAAGCTTCAGTCACTCGTGCAAAATAGTTTCTCTTCAGTAAACTATCTCCTAACTCCGCAGTGCAGTTGTTGGTTTCCAGCCCAGGCTCTGCGCCGTCTCCCTACAGAAGTTCTGCTGTAACGTAGCAGGACTGCTGGATCCCAGATTAGGTTTGTCTGAACAAAGAGGGGAATGAATGGGATACACTCAAGTTGGAAATGTGCATTTGGTTTTTGTATTGGTAGGCCTACATCTCGAAAACCACCTGAGAAACGAACGAACAAATAAAACCGGAAGAGCATGTTGAGGTTGATGGCTGTATTTCCAATGATGATCATTGTATCGGTGCGCGTCGGAGGCCAGGTTGGTGAGGTCACTACCGCTTACGTCAGATCCCAAGGTTGAATACACAAGTGGGGGGGTGGGGGGTTCCCATATTTGTTCCCTGTTTGGTTCCCTGTCCACCCTCATGAATGCTATCTGGCAGTAATCAAACCCTGATCCATACAGTATAACCACGTGTTGATTAAGTCTACAGCCATTAGCCAAACAGAAAAAGGCCTTCCCTCACCCTCACCCCAGTCGTCCTCCATGCCTTGTTACGGTAATCTGAGCCATGTAGCAGACCCACCCCACAAGCGCCTGGCCTCTGTTTAACTCTGTTGATGCTGTTGTTGTTGTTTTAGCCTGGATGAGCGGTAGAGGTTTGATTCTCCGCCCGAACCCCAGACCGCCCTGTGGGTCGGGGGCGGCTCGGATAGGAATTTCCCCTCCATCCCCGGGCCTGGGCCGGCCTGGGGTCAGAGATATAACGTCTTTTTTGTTTCTTAATAATCGGGGTGGGGTGTGATAATCAGAATGTTATCTGTATTATAACATTGTAACCTTAAACCTTATGTATCAATCACTGTGATCGATACATAATGTAATATGTCTAACAAACAGTTTGGCTTCCGTGTTGCAGTATTCATTAAGATCCTGTGTGACAGTCTGAACAGATTTCTGTCATTCAAATGTCTCTGTAATCCACAAAGTCTGATTGTTAATTCCTTGTGTCAGTTATGTTTTTTTGATGTGTCAATCAATGGTTACGATTTGAAATGAAAGTGTTGGGCACCACACTGGCTTTGTGAATCCTTCATGAGAGGAAGTAGCCTACAGTATTCAGGAAGATGATTCTGTGATTCTGAACAGATTTTTGTCATTCAAACATCGTGGAATTAGTTTAGCCTACGTATAAACAGCCAACTTACTAAGAAAATGTCGGTTTTAAACCGGGCTCGGGCCCATAAATGCAGCCAATGAGACGTGGCCACGCCGGGCTCAGACAGAACATGCACGGGCTCGGGTCGGGCTTGTTTTTTTGGGCCCAAACTAAGCTCTGAGCGGGCGCTGGCCCTCTCAACGCCACGATCAGATAAACAATTTTTCTGCTAATTTTCCCGAAAGGCCTAAAGGCAAATTTCAAATAATACATAATATAAAAGATGTAGGTGATTGATTGACCCTACACATTTATAAAAACTCACCAAAATCAGCTCAATATTTATTGTTTTCTCATTTAATTAAAATGTGAGTAAATGTGAATGTAACAATATGGGGAATATTATACGGCCCTCTAACAGATATACAGCTACAACAAGCCTGATTGTCTATTTCTTCCTACGCACTGAACCCTGTGTGAAGTAGTCACACATGTGGAGTATCAGTGGGTGGGTGGCTGTTATGGCTGCCTGATAGCCAGAGGCGCCTACTTTATCCAAAACTGAGAGGGGACCGACTTGTCCAACTTGTTATAGGCCTATATAAGGAATATCAGATGGCAATGATTTCGAGAGTGAAAGCTGTGTGAACTGCTTTTAGTGTGAACTGTTTAAATTTGAACCCTATAAGCTAGTCCTTCTCTTCTGTGGCATGTTTCCCCTCTCTCAATGTACTATTGTTTAGCACACTTGTACTATTATTCAGCACACTTTTCCCCTCAATTTACTATTATTTAGCTTATTTATTATTTAGACGCTTTTATCCAAAGCAACTTCCAGTGAATTCAGCAGGTAGGGGGTTAGGGCTCTTGCTCAAGGACGCCTACAGGTTAGGCTGCACACATGGAGCTGGAACCTGGCTGGGTATCGAACACCCGGACCGCTAGTGTGGTACCGTTCATGACCACCGGGTGCTATTTTGTTTTCGTTCTGCAGCGTTAAGGGGTTGACCACCACACCACATGCTTCTGCAAAAGTGCAAAGGGGCATCTCCCTCTAAGGTAAAAAAAGTAGCTCACTAGTTTCCTGTATATTCAGCGTTTTATATCAACCCACCTGGCTGTGAGATTGAGATCAAAATGATTCATCATGAGTCTTGTGACCTGCAGAATTATCTATAGAGCACACACACACGCACACACACACACACATACACACACACACGCAGGCACAAACACCTTGCGGGGATGTGCACTGAGAAAGTAAATAAGAGGAAACTTTGTGGGCAAATTCATTGGGCAATCGGATCTGCCTCTCCGTCGGGGGTCCAGGGTAATACACTGAAGTCACCTTCGCTCCCTTAAGCATTTGACGCAATACCAACGTCATGCGGTATTTTGTCTTACTTTATTACTTTATTTATTTTCCTATAACACTTCAGAGACAAGCGCTGGCTCTAATTATGTTAGAAGCCATCGAAAGATCACAAGAGGTGAGACACAACTTCTGTGAGGGGGCAAATTACTTTTTACTCCAACTTCAGGCGAGTCCATCTTTTTATCAGCAGTCTGAGCTGGAGAAAACAATTGCACTCTATTGCATTGCCTTTAATGTGATTAACCCCCCCCCTGCTTTTCAAATCTTTATGCTAATATGAACAAAGACCAAGAAGACGAAGGAAATGGGAGAGAAATTTTAAATTTTTTGGTGGTGTTGGCAAAAAGAAAAACGAGGAGTTGGAAAGAGTTTCATTAAGAAAAGACTCAGGGTCCGTATCTAGGTCATCCATTTCTATCTGTGTCATTGCAGAATACATTGTCTGCTTGGCTCACCTTTTCAGAAACTCCATGTACTCTGTGTGCTTTATGAGTCCCGTCCTCATCATAATCGTCTGGAAGCATTGCCGGTCAATGGCCCACAGCTTGACGTTTGTAAGAGCTGGAGGAAGAGGAAAATACAGTGTTAGAGAAATAACGTAAATGCTTTTACTATAACAGCAAAATAGACACAATGGAACATGTTTCTTCTGTTGATACTCAACCTTCTTTTTATTATATGCCATGGTGGGCGCTTTTATCGAATTGTTTTACGATACGATGAGTGCATACATTCCCAGCATGAAATAATAGAAAGAAAAAAATAATGTATGAGAATGGAACCCCTAACCATTACATGGTTGGTGCCATGCTCTGCAAATTGAGTATGGCATTAAGGCGTCCATAATGTACACATTACCAACACTAGCCATTTTAGCAACATAGATTACCCTAGAAACCTAGATTACCCTAGCAACCTAGATAACCCTAACCATTTTCCTCATTTCGAGATTTCCGTATATCTATTATTGCAAGAGTAAAAACAGAATTTTTCCATAACTTTGTGACAAATTAAAAATATCTTTATTAAAACAGAAGATATTGTCTCAACTAGACTGTTAGCATTTGCCATAGTTTAATTTAGGCGGTTCATGTATCCCCTATGGAATTTCCCATTAGTCAGGCAAGTGGGTGAAGTGGACCTGACAGTCCTTATTTGGGCAGGACATGATGACATCACAGAACGAGTGTACCGGAGTGGGTTAGATTGAGATTTTCTTTTCCGGATGCCAGCGGAGGGAATGTGGGAATGTGTGACCGCATGAGAACTTCTGGTCAACCAACTTTTTTTCTCTCCAAAAGATTCACTTAAAGAAACATACGGCAAAAACCACCAAAAAGACCTCAGGACGAATCATTAGTCATGTATTTATATAGCAGCACCACTGATCTGCATCTGAAAGTCCCTGATCAAATAAATTGAAAAAACCACCGTGGTGTCCGTTCACATTTTACCACGACATTCATGTAAACACAGCCCCAATGGAAGCCAGGCTCGCTCCTAAAGGGCTTCAGCTCAGAGAAGCTTATGCTACTGGATGTAAACACAGAACCCAAAGCATGAGCTCACCATGTAAATACATAGAAACAACACATACACATCATGGACCTTATAGTTAGATAGTGCTTGAATGGAAGGATTACAGAAACCACAAAAATAGATCCACACATTACGCACAAGTATATTGTAGGCCAACGTTTGATTCAAATGAATGAGCAAACACACAAACACACCAGATACACACTCAAAACAGAATAATAAATAACGTCATACTACGCAGTAGTAGGAAACTACAAACCCACGAGCATATTCATATTTTCCCCGTTCCCAGTGTTTGGCACCACAAAAAACAGAACCGTAAATTGCGGCCACACCACAAGAGATCTACCCTCATTATAGAGGGTCCGATGCTTGCTGTAAGGAGACCCCCAACCCATTCTGCAGACTCTTTTAAAAGGCAGCTAAAGACCGGCATGCATCACATCTGCACTTTATGTACATCTGCACCTGGTTTGCATTTTATGTATTCATTGTGTATTTATTTTATTTGTATTTATTTATTATCTCTTTATTTGTGTTCTGTGTCTTCTATTGGGTTTTTAGCTTTGCACCCCCTGTAAAGCACTTTGTGACCAATGTCTGTGAAAAGTGCTTTATAAATAAAGCAACCTCCAGTAAATCCCCCTAAACAACATCAGCACACGCAGCCCTGCCACGCCACCCAGCTCTCTCCACGCTGTCCATGCAAACACACAGACAGACGCACGACACAAGCACCCATTATCATAATACACTAAATAGTACTGGGGAGACTGAATGCTAAAGGGCAACTTGACTAATCATAATAAGTGAGTGACAGTGACGTTGACAGTGGTGCCAAGGTCAACAGAGATGCCAAAATCAATAATTCAACATAGGCCTCCCCCCCCCCTCCACCCTGCCCCAGTATTTTCAAAGATTTAAGGTAAAACAATGAAGCTAGATTTACTGAAAAGGTCAGGCTATCCGGTTGCAAGGGGAATCATAGACCTGGAAAATGCAGCCACAGCCGCTCAGGCTACAGGTTGAAAAATACACAAAAAAACGACAGAGAATATGTGATGTTGTATTTATAGATATTATAGATTTTTAGTTCATAGGTAGGATATTGATATAGATTTTCTGTACTGTATATTCTTTTGTCGTTTTTATAAAAAAAAAAAAAAAATGTAATACTGTTTGAAACTCTTTTTAAATACTGTCCTGGTACTGTCCTGTCTGCCGTGACGCCCTCATTCCCTGTCTGGGATTAATACCTCTTATCTGATTTATCCATCTTATAACTGTGTTTGATATATTGGTGTAGCAGCCCAGCTCATTCCCTTCGTTTCCCTCTGTGAAGCCTGATTTTGAGCTCGTTAGTGAAGTTTAAAGCGACCTTTAGGCGACCTGTGGGAGGCTGGTCTCTAGGCCCACAGCTAAGGAGCATAGCGGCGGCGGTGGCGTTGTGTTGTGTGGTGAAGTGTAGGAGTGAGCGGCGCTGGGAAATAAGAAATTGTGGAAGCCCCCTCCCCGAAATAAATCTGTTATTTTGGGGAGACTCATGGTTTTTAAATTGCTGTGAGACTCAGGGAGCCGTTAGCTGGGGAGCCGGTTAGCTTGTTGAGCGCTTGACAGCGAAATGAAACCCGGATTGTGGTCCCGATCTCCCCTGTGTTTGAAAAGACAGAAATAGGCCTACGTAAAGTTCTGTTGTTCAATTCAAGATCCTCATCAGAACGTCTGCACACAGCACATGTTATTAACACAACCTGTTGTGAACTTACTTTATCATTTTAGTTGCATGTGGTGTCGTTTCCAAACCAACGTGATGATGAATAAATACATGGTTTCAAAATCCCATTACAAAACACATTTGTATTCAATTCATTTACCGCTGGCTTCCATATAAGAGTGCGAAGGGGTGTAACATTATTACCTTGTCACCCACTGATAAGCCACAGTTTGTAATTATATGACTTTTATTTTATTTTATTTTTTTCACAAATTGAGCCCAAGAGACACCAAGACAAATACAAACCCAGCGTTGAAGCAGAGACATGATCTTGTTATTTCAGTTATAAATAAAACATCAAACATAGGTCTACGACTACTGCAACAGCAATCAATAGACCGCCAATCAGATAAAACAGCCAACATCATTTGGTTGATTGTTGAGTGTGGGGGGTGTCTCTGTGTCTGTGTCTGTGTGTGTGTGTGTGTGTGTGTGCACGTGTGTGTGCACGTGTGTGTGCGTGAATGGCTTTGTGCGTGTGTGTGTCTCTGCCTGTGAGGCAGGCACACAACCCAACAATAAGATAATATAGATAATACAAGATAATACATAATAGAAATATGTAATAGTAATGAAAGAACAGGTAATAAATATGAAATGCAGCAATATTATCGACAATCTCGGAAATATTCCAACATCTTTCTTTCTTTTATTTTTTTCTCTCTCTCTCTCTCTCTCTCTCTTATTATAACCCGCCGTGCACTAGACACCCATTCATCAACCTCACCATGCCTGCAATTAAACCATTGTTGCATGAAGGGGAGGAAGTGTTGGGGAAACCTTGGGAATATGATCATCACCCACCAGCCCAGCTGAGCGTTGTCGCAGGCCTGTTGTAGGCTATTATGAGACTCACTAGACTGAATTTAACATTTAGCACGTGCATATATTGCATATTATTAACCTGGGGTGATGTGGTGTAGCGAGAAAGAGGGTAGAGAGTCCCTGAGCAAATTACTGTGGGTGCGCCCACCGTGAGAGCGTGCTAAATGAACGCCTTGCTCAGGCCTTGCTCAGGGGTTTAGGAAGACACGTTAGCCCCGGGGGTTGATACAGTCCGAATCTGTCAAAGAACGGCCCCTCACGTATGTCCTAATGCCGTCTCTCTGTCTGTGTCAACAGCCATTGTTGCCGTGATCCATTCCTGTTATGCTCACTTCGTAGAGGTCGACGGAGCGCGTCCTCCTAGTAAAATGCACACACACACACACACATGCACAGACACGCACACACACACACACATATGCGCACACAAACACACACACACATATATGCACACACACACACACACACACACACATACATATGCACACACCAACACACACACACTAAGACACACACACACACACACACACACACCAAGACACACACACCAAAAACATTTAATAGGACTGAATCACACGACCACAGGAACTCCATTCCCCAGAGTCCTTTGCTTTGCCTGCGTTCCCAGAGCATTGAGGGAGCACACTCTGTGATTTGTGAGCTTTGGAAAAGAGACTCCCATATGGGAAGAATCTCCCGTCACACCAGGACAATATTCCTGCCCATTACATCTCAACATGTAATCTGAATACTATGGGGTCTGCACACAGGCACTTCTCACACCTTCATGACATTTAATTTATTTGAACAATAGGCTACCTACTAACACTTTTGAAAAAGTGATCAATACTTGATTAGGTCAGGTCAATTTAATTTGTATAGCCCTTAATCACAGTTACAGTCTCAAAGGGCTTCACATGCCGTACATTTTACCACACCCCCTAACCCTAACCCTAACCCCTCTAAAGGGCAAGGAGAAACAACCCTAATTATCACGAGCATTGTTGTGCATCGCATGCAAGCCTATGGCATTGCCATGTTGCAGAGGATGTGTGTGAATCCTCTGCTATTTCTATAGTTAGCATGTCGCTACTTAATTAATTACATGATTTCATTAATTAATTAATTGTATTTATATTGTATGTTTCAAGGTTTTCAAGCACGTACATAGTGAGTGCACTGTAAAACTTCACTTGACTTGAATCTTAGGCATACTCTTTTTTGTTGAATTGAGAGCTTCAATTTATGATTAAAAACCATTTTTTCACATTGTGAAAGACGTCTTTCACAATCACAGCCACACGCTAAAAGCTTTCCTGGAAGCATTTTGAAAGAGCGACATGTAATGCAATATAGATTCAGATATCTAAACTTCCTGTAGTGACGTGGACGGGTGCGTATATTGAAGAGGCTGATTGAAAGGCTTGCTCTTAGCTGTAAGAGCAGACCAGATGAAAAGAAAAATTGTATTATACATTCATACATTCATTAATCAATATGAAACCGAGTGATGTTTGAAACTTTGTCATACACACACATTAGGGCCACATTTAGAGAGACAGCATATTTACAATTCTAATTTCAGTTTCCATTATTATACTAGAAGTAAAGTGGCTCCCAAACGTCAGATGTATTGGCAGAGAGCCACAGGGCTTTTGGGGAGGGGCCCTCGCTACACAGGGGCCCCAGGCAGTAATCGCAAGTACCCAAAACATTTTTACAAAATATGCGATGCGGAGAAAACCAGAAGCCATTTAGACATTAAAGTGTCGCTCATGGAGAGAATGGCCCAGCATGTGTAATCACCAAAGGCTCAAAGTCTGAAAAGTTACAAAATTGGGTTCATTCATTTTGGGGCCGGCTGCCACGGCAAACGTCAGCAAGAACCAGAGCCGGGGACTCGAGACCCGACACTCGGACTCGAGTCACGGAAATGGGGACTTGTGACTTGAGTTGAGACGTCCATCCCACCTAATCCCAATGCTTACCAAACCTCATACTTTTTAGACCCCCGCTGCTTTTCTCTGTTCCACTACATATTGCTTTTGCCTTACTTGTTATTAAAAGAGAAAACCAAACTGAACTAAGCTGGATGGATTGAACAAAGGCAAATCCATGGTTTTATGAATTAAAACATTTCATTTAGGAATGAAATAGAGCCCTCACCGTCAATTTCTTAAAGAAAAAATAAGAAAAAAGATGTTGTACAAAAATTAATCATCTTATTAATCAACCAAAATTGTTTTATTTGAAATCTGCAATGCTGATTGCAAATGTATCAGTGTCTGCTTTTCTTTATCCGTGTCCACTTTTACTATTAAGCCTTGAGACATGACTTGGACTTGCGCCCAAAAAGACTTGACTTGACTTGGACCCAAAGACTTAAAACCAGGTCTGGCGCAAACAGAAGGGTGGTTGAGTGTGAAGAAGCGCAATATACAATGTGAACCTCCATGAGGACAGTGTCGGCCACAGGCCAACGCATGCTGTGTTGTGGACCAAGTGTTATTATGCCCTGCCAGTGGCCGTAGGCTACCTTTCCCTTTTTGGTATTGCAATAATAATATTAATAATAACAATAATATATTCCATTCGGTGGAGACTTTTATCCAAAAAGTGTCACAATAGCATGAGTGCATAGTTTATCTGCACGGGCGACTTCCCAGTGGGAATCAGTGCTAATGCCACGCTCTACCAGCAGATCTAAAAAGAGCCTCTTTATAGTCAAATGTATTCATAAATGAGATACAACCCAATCCAGCCCAGAGACAAATCACAGATTCTTTCATCTTGAACACCAATCATGTGAATATCTTTGTTAAATGTTCATTAACAAAATGCTTTAATTTTTGGTTAATAGTCTAGGCCTGCTATTCTTAGCTATGCTAAAGTGATCAAAGCGGATGATTTTGGAGGGCACAACTCTACTGATTATGATGCTGTTACTATATACATTTTACCTTTCCATTATACACAATTACCATTTACATTTCCAAAACATAAAGTTCATAAAGGTCATATTTGGATTCAGTGGACTAGTCATAACCCATAGAAAACCAGCAACATACATCGGCCCACATTGAGATGAATTTGGCCTTGGGGTTTTCTATTTCAATCGTATTAATAATTAAATCAAACTGTTAAGAAAGAGAATACTAGATGAACTGTGCTTTAACACAAGGATGTAGAGGATCAAGTTTAGGCTTTCTGTTGGGGCAGGCCATTGGCAGGCCATTGGGGTGAATATTAAATATCTCTGAAATATTAAAATGAAACTGAAACCAAAAACATCGAGCAAAAGCCTCTGGGGTTTTCCCCCCCAGTGCTTTGTTTGTCTGTTTCTTTGGGTCTGCTGTCAGTGGGCCTCCATGGGTCCCTGTGTGTGTGTGGGATGAGATGGACATCAGCCTACTTCTTTATGTCAAACAAAATGCATGAGAGCAGCAATGGATGGACCCAAGCAACGAAAAACTGTCCACAGATCTGACCAAGCAAAAAAATGTTTCTTTGTATTTTGCATCATTGAGGAGATAGGGACTACTTCCTGTTTAACTGGGTGACACCAGACAATACGACATCATTTCCTGTTTGTGTTCTAAGCCCTTACAGTTTGTGAAAGGCTGTGTTGGGTTGGATCCGTGTGCCAGTTCTTGGGCGGTATTATGAATATTATTTGTAATATTCATAATCAACAACATACTAGTTACACTCATGTAAGAGAGCCTTTTATCCAGAGAGACTTAGGGCACACACACACTAGGGCTAGGATGGAGGGAATAAGTGTGAGTATCGGCATGAATGTGGGGAGGGTTATTATTTCCTGATGAAGACTAAGAATCAAAGTAATAATTAGAACTATTACTCTTTAATCAATTAGCAGACGCTTTTATCCAAAGCGACTTACAGTGAATTCAGATAATTAAGTCATTAATGAGCCAGTAGGGACATTCGGCGGGGAGTCGAACATCTTAGCTACACTATGAAATATAAGACTATGAGAAATAAGAATATGGGAGGGAAAGGAACAGGATGAAAAGAAGATGAAGAAATCATCCAATAACCATATGCTTCTAGCACATTCTGCACCTCAAAATGACTCTGACACGGGTCTATCATGACGGCAAGTCCATATTGAGACCTATAAAACCGTGCCAGAAGAGAAGGGCTATATGTCTAAGCATACACCTGTGGGAATTTTCCTATTGACTAATTGTCTTGCTGTGTGTGTGTGTGTGTGTGTGTGTGTAACACTCTTAAGGTGTGTTAACCTTTCTTTCCATCTGGAGACCCCAGAAGAGCTGCTGGCTCCCAGCACACCTGAGCCCTGCCTGGGACTCAGAACAACAATAGCAGCAGGGGCCCCGCATCACACACACTGGCATACACATACACACATACAGATACACACACACTCGCGCACATGCACACGCACACACACACCGGCATATGCATATAGATACACCCATACACATACATACATGTACATACACACACACACACACATAGATATAGACATCCACACACACACACACACACACACACATGAATTAGAAAACGAATAACTGTATACTAACTGTGAACAAGTATAACCAATATATAAGTACAATGGCATCATTCATTTTCCTTTAGCAGCAGCCTTGTACCACCACATGCATTTCATTCACAGTAACAGTGTCGCCATGGCAGCCAATGAAACCAAAGGCATGTTTTTTTATTTATTTCCTTTTTGTTCTCGTTCTGCCTCTTAAGACTCGGTGAGTCCAAATCTATCATTGTCTTCTGTGCTGTCTGTCCCACATACTTTTTCTCGGATAAATGTATTCATTATATTCTGATTTGTTAACCTTAAGAGTGAACCAAAACACTCAATTCAATAATATTATTTGAATGAATATGAGGTTTTCAAGATTGCTAATAATTGTATACAAGACATCTTTATTCAGATCATATTTATTTTCTGTCTATCCGGCCTTCCGTCTTCCTGTCCACCCTTCCAACCAGTATCTCCATCCATCCAAGCATCATGCATCACTCTATCCCTCCAGCCATCAATTCATTCATCCATCATCCACCCATCCAACCATCATCCAACCATCATCCATCCATCATCCATCCATCCATCATTCATAATGTCTCTCTCATCTCCTCAAGCCCCTAGCAGCTACCGAAGCTTCTCCTTGTCTCCATGTTGTCACCCCGGGCGTGATGTCGCCCTCCACCGCCGTCAGAAGGAGGCGTCTATTTTTTAACACTGATACCGCCCTCTCTTCAGGATGCTGTTGGCTGACACTCGAGACGTCCATCAGACAGGGGCAGTCTAAGGCTAAATCCATTAGCCGCTAATCGTCTACACTGTAAGTGGGCAAATTGGAGGGAAAATAGTTGAGATGGGAAGGAAGCGTTGCATCGGGGCAAACAAGGTAGAATTTAACTACCTACTGCTGTTAAATTGTCCATGTGTGGAGGTCTGCTTGTTTTGCCCGGCTTTGGGCTAATAGATTGTGTTTGGTATTCTGAGGTCGCTCCATTGTGAGAGAGGAGTAATCAGGAGGGAGAGGAGGCCGGGTTGTGGGGTTTAGAGCAGATGTGTTTTACAATCACACAAGCAGAGGTCACACGCAGTAAACTCATAGCTCACTGTCTGGTCAGCTGCATGCTGGTACTCAAGTCCGGTCTTGGGCTCAAGACCAATTTTTGGGACTCGGAGTGAATTTGATTCGGTCTTGAATGGGTCTCGGATGAATTGGTCTCTGAAGACTCGTTCTGAGAAGAAAGCTGGCATATATTGTTTTTACTACTTTTCTAATTTTAATCTCTTCCAAGAAAGTGCCCAGCAGCAGCAGCAGCAGCAAATGCTTAAATATTCAGAGAATATTATTCTTGCCTAAGGTTAAATGATTGCTGATTGGCAAAATGCCAACTGCACCACCAATGACTTGTTGAAATATGCCTTTAGAAACCATTTTCTATTTTAGGCAATCGATATAATGATAGCCAGATGGTCGTGGTCTCAAATCGGACTCCTATTTTTGCGGTCTTGGTCTTGAATCGCACTCGATTCACCAATGACTCGATCTGAACTAGGCCTCAACCGAAGTGCTCTCGACTACAGCCCTATGTAGTGTAAGCATGTATGTACGCATACATGTATGTGTGTTTACATGCATACATATACATATAATTGTACTGTATGCACTTTATGTATATCCATATATTATCTCTCTCTGTCTCTCTGTCTCTGCCTCTGTCTCTCTCATACACTATATATATAA
>OMKN01043653.1:0-16121 GCA_900302345.1 Melanonus zugmayeri | reverse complement strand
GAGGGGGGGGAGGAGGAGGGAGGAAGGGGAGATGAGAGCCGATATGTCTGTGCAGGTACGCCACAACGAGACGATTAATGCCGTACATATCGGAACAGAGCCTCCAAACCCCTCTGTCTGCGTCTAGAGAGGCCAGACCGTTTATCCGATGCCAGGCCAAAGGCACCATGGGCCCCCCTTTATCTAAAGACTGCTTCACCTCCTGAGGGAGACGCCATGACCGTGTCATCATTGGCCCAGCGGTAAAACGGGAGGGAGGCAAAGGAGGAGGGACAGATGGAGAGAGAGATAGAGACAGAGAGAGAGAAAGAGAGAGAGAGAGATAGAAATAGAGATAGAAAGAGACAGAGTGTGTGTGTTTGTGTGTGTGTGTGTGTGGGAGGATGGATTGCTTGTAGGTGATCTGGGACACTTGTGCATATGGTTACTACTCCCTCTGCAATAGCTTTGATGCGTTGGTGCTTTTGTGTGAAAGTCTTCCGTTCTTTTTTATTTGTAGTTACAGCGGTGTTCTCCCGTTGCTTCTGAATTATATTATATATTATTATTATATATTATATATAACCCTATTTCTAATGGGTAAATGACAATGTTCCGTAGGCAACGAAATGCATGCAAACATTTTCACTTGACATGCGATTGAAGACGAAATATTTCCTACATCTGGCTTCAAAGTCAATTCCAAGACCGCTCCATTTTGTGGGCGGATGACAGCGAGGTCACACACTTCATAAACCCAGCCACTGCATGTGTGAGTGTGTGTATGTGTGTATACCACACACGTACAAGTGTGTATGCGTGTGTGTGTGTGTGTGTGTGTGTCCGCGTGTCCATTCGCCGATGCGCCGGTATTAGCATGCTGGGAGGTCATTAGCTTTGGACAACATGTGTTTGTATGCGGCGCACGTGACGGCCGGGCGGCCACTGGGCCGACAGGAGGGCTGCTGTGTGGCGTGAGCAGAGGCCGGTATGACTGATGGAGGAGCAGGCAGGAGGGAATCATATACTGTCAGCCTCACTGTGACTCAGTGAACGTCATGTCCACCGAGACCCTTAATTACACGCACACACACACACACGCACGGACACACACACACACACAAACTTAAACTATTAGAGCAGCAGATGTCCAACTGTCAGGAGGGTTCGGGGTGTTAATACACATTGAATTGTTTTGTTACACTTGGATCTCTTGTCTTTTTTTTGGGTTTATGTTAGCGGGGCAAAACAACTGTAATCGATTAACCTTCTTGTCCAGAATTTTGTATACAGGGTTTTATCGGGATGAATGGCTCGGTTTCAATGCTGTTTACATTGACTACACGAGAAATGTGACCATGTGTCTTCTTCTTTGGAGATGTGCATAAGCAGTTGATCTCCATTTTGGCAATTCTTACTTCAGGGGGATAGGGTATGCATTGTATCTCATTGTAATAAATACTACTGCTTTACTACTACTACTATAGAGCAGTAGCTGTTAAGATGACAACTGCAGCGAAGGGAGACTTAGATTTAAAGCCCTCGTTGAAGTAATGGAGCTTTGCTCTCTCCCAGGTTACAAAGCGCTGCTCAAATGTCTGTCTGGACGCTTCAACAGCAGAGAGCTGATTGGGATCATGGGGCCCTCGGGAGCCGGAAAATCCACTCTGATGAACATTCTGGCTGGCTACAGGTAAGGCTAACCCTAACCCTACAGGTAACATACTGGCTGTGTAAGGCTAACCCTAACCCTACAGGTAACATACTGGCTGTGTAAGACTAACCCTAACCCTACAGGTAACAAACTGGCTGGCTACAGGCAATGCCTAGCTACAAGTAACATACCTAACATCCTGGCTAGATACAGGTAAGGCCTACCTACAGGTAACATCCTGACTAGATACAGGTAAGGCCTACCTACAGGTAACATCCTGACTAGATACAGGTAAGGCCTACCTACAGGTAACATCCTGACTAGATACAGGTAAGGCCTAGCTACAGGTAACATACGGGCTGGCTACAGGTGGGACCAAGCTACAGGTAACATACGGGTTAGATACAGGTAGACCAAGCTAAAGTTTGTGTATGTGATCCATGTGTGTGTGTGTATCTGTTACCAGAGAGACGGGGATGAAGGGTCAGATCCTGGTGAACGGGCGGCCCAGGGACCTGAGGACCTTCCGGAAGATGTCCTGCTACATCATGCAGGATGACATGCTGCTGCCTCACCTCACCACCCGTGAAGCCATGATGGTCAGCTCCTTCACACATACACCACCTGTTCATTTTTATATAAAATATAATGATAAACTGTCTTATGTATATGATCTATTATTAAAATATATATACCATATATTATTTTCTACATTCTATGTCTGCTGATGAGTATGATGACTTCTACTTCCGTTTCATTTGGTGAGTTTTGGTGTGACTGTAAAGTCCAATGCGAGAGCCACATGATCTAGTGCAGGTAGGGCCTGTGTAGTCAGCAGGGATGGGAAAAGTACACGCATTCTGTACTTAAGTAGAAGTACAAGTACCTGTGTAAAAAACGACTTTGGTAAAAAGTAGAAGTACTGATTCAACTATTTACTCAAGTAAAAGTAATAAACTCGGGCGCTCGGATTTACTTTTTACTTTTTGGTTTTGTTTTGAAAATGTAACAAGTAGAAAGTACTAGTATTTGTGTTCAAATGTACTTCTTAAAAGTACAAAGACTTAGAAATACTTAGAAAAAAGATACTTGAAAAAGTACAAAAGTACTGAAAAATCTACTTAAGTACTGTAACAAAGTACTTGTACTTCGTTACTTCCCATCCCTGGTAGTCAGGGTTAGTTTGGGCTGCAGTGACCATCTTCCTCTTCGCCTCATTTCTCTCCCCTTCAAAGCCTTGAAGTCCTACTTGGCAGATTTACGTTCTGCAGCAGAGCTTTCAAGCTTTGTGTGCTGTATTCCACATCTCTTGAGCGTTGTTTTGAGCCGGTCCTTGTATCTCCGCTTTTGGCCTCCCACAGATCGCCGGCCAGGGTGTAGTTGGCCGTACAGGAGCTGGCGTGGAAGCCGATCCTCCGGCATTCTGATGGTGTGGCCAACTCATCGCAGTTGGTGGTGAAGAAGTGTGGCCTCAGTGCTCTTGCTACCGGTTCTTGCCAGTATTTCCCTGTGTGGGACACGGTCATGCCAGATTAGCCCAAGGATGTGCTGGAGACATTTGATGTGGAAGCTCTCCAGCTGTCAGATATGGCGATGACACAGGGTCCAGGCTTCACAGAGTAGTGTGGAGACACAGATGGCCTGATAGACTGCTGGCTTAGTGTGTATATTGAGATTTTTGTTCAGGAACACCCTCTTACACAGCCTACCAAAGGAGGTTGAGGCATGCTGTATTTTATTTTGAATGGCGTTGTCTGTGCTACAGTCTTCAGACAGGATGCTTCCAAGATATTTGAAATCTGGCACTACTGCTAAGGGCTTGTTGTCAATACTGAAGGCGGTTGATGGTGAGGTGATGAGGGGGGAGAACTCCCAGCTGACCCAGCCTGCTGTAGGCCTTTGCAGCAGCTGTTAAGGTTGCTTGCAGAGCCTCTGGTGTATTTGCCACAAAGGCACAGTCATCTGCATACTGTAGCTCTATTAGGTTTACAGATTTTACCTTAGTGGCAGCCTCCTGATATTAAATAGGTTCCCATCCAGCCTGTAGTCCACAACCACACCACTGCTTCCTTCCACCTCTTTGTGCAGTAGCCAGGTGAAACTCATGAGGAAGATGTTGAAGAGTATGGGTGCGAGTACACAACCCTGCCGGACACCTGTGCATACTCTGAAAGGCCTTGACTCCTGTCCTCCTGTGCCATCATCCCCTCATGAAAATGTTGTAAGATATTGACAAACTTCTGTGGACAGCCAACCCTGAGAAGGACAGCCCAGAGCAAGTCCCTATTGGCTGTGTCAAAGGCTTTTGACAGGTCCACGAAGGCTATGAATAGGTCTTGATGTTGTTCCCTACACTTCTCTTGTAGCTGGCGAGTTGTGAAGATCATGTCCACAGTGCTGCGATTTTTCCTGAAGTCACATTGAGACTCGGGCAGTAGGTGTTCTGTTATGCTCCGTATGAGTCTACTTAGCATCACTTTGGCAAGTACTTTGCCAGCGTGACAGAAGGGATATTCCCCTGTTGTTACTGCAGACAGATTTCTCACCCTTGCCTTTGTAGGTAACAATGTTTGCATCCCGTCATTGTTGGGGGACTGCTTCATGCTTCCACACATCAACAATGAAGTAAAACATTGTTCTGGTGCAGAGGTATCCTCCCTGTTTCAGGATCTCTGCAGGGATGCCATCAGGGCCAGGGGTCTTGTTGTTTTTTAGTGACCTGACTGAAGGTTGGTGGGAGATCTAGCTCTTCTATGGTTGGATAGCTGGGCAGCTCCTCCAGGACTGCCAGATCAGGAGTTGCAGGTTGGTTCAGGAGGGTCTGGAAGTGTTAAGCCCATCTATCCACCACTTGCTTCTGGTCCTTTATAAGGGTTGAGCCATCAGCAGACTTCACGGGTGAGAGAGAGAGTTGTTCTTGGGGCCATGGATGGTTTTCACAGCATTATAGAAGTTGTGCATCTCGTTTTTCACTGCAAATGCCTGGATTACTTGGGCCTTGCCAGTCATTTTGCAGTTTCCTCAAAACAGACTGCACCTCCTTCCTTGATGTTTTCCAGCTCTGCTTGAGCCTTTCAGATGTAGGGTGGTTTAAAACTGCATTGTGTGCCTTGTGCATGGTTTCCAGTATAGTGGAGATTGTTTCTGAGCTCTCATCAAACCAAATGACGAAATTATATAATCAGAAATACAACTACATTCAAGAACATATTCCATGTTTAAGACCAAGACCTCTGGGTGTTTCAGGATTTCCACCTTAATGTGCAATATTCCTAATATTCCTATTCCTCTCTTTCAGGTGTCTGCCAATCTGAAACTGAATGAGAGCATGCAGGTGAAAACAGAACTGGTATGTTTAATATTGTTTCATTTATCGACCACACACTTATGTATCTGCTGCCTCTTTATATTTCTGTATTCATATATCATCATGTGTGTATGCGTGCGTGTGTGTGTGTGTGTGCCAGGTGGATGAGATCCTCACTGCCCTGGGTCTCCAGGAGTGTGCCCAGACGAGGACCATCTCCCTGTCAGGCGGTCAGTGTAAGAGACTGGCCATCGCGCTGGAGCTGGTCAACAACCCCCCCGTCATGTTCTTCGACGAGCCGACCAGGTAGGAGAGCACTCACACTTAGTAGACTCCCCGCCGTGAGACGAGAGGACGTGAGGTGAGATTACATACAATAATAAGATAAGATATGGTGAGAGTTATGCTGCGTTCACATGGAATCAGCCAGACAACACCTTTGGGCGGCACAGGACAAACAAACAGTCTGACGGAAGCAGGACGGCCGCATGACGATATGTTGCTATGGTGATGTCGTATTGTTTACAAAGAATGGAATCAAATATATTGAAATGATTTTGTGTATATATTTATGTAATTATTCTAGTAATGCATATAAAATGCAGCTTTCTCTTAATATTCTATTGCAAACTTAACATTAATGTTAATTCCCTCCAAAACGTGAGGTAATTCATTCATTCATTTCCATCAGGATAGTGAAAGGAGACCTGATCATATTATTCCGGGTGTCGTTGCACCAAAATGATTAGTTTCTCGCCCAGATCGCTCATGTTTTCTCGTGTGAGAGAGCTACATCACATCTGGTTGTACGTTCCGGCGCGGAGGGCGGCAAAAAGTTACAATATTTGAACTTTGGACGACAATGTCGTCTACTGTTACTGTTGCTGGTATTTTCTGCCGGCCTCACCTACTTTCACCGGGCTGCTCATCCACTAACATGAGATCCGGTTTGCTGTCTGCCTGATTCCATGTGAACGCAGCGTTAGAGGACTCACTCATAGACCCCACATGGTAAAATGAGAATGAGATAAAATGAAATGAGATGAGATGAAATGAGATAATATAAGATCAAATGAGATGAGATGAAATTAAAGGAGCACTATACAGTTCATCAGCATAGTGCCACGTGTTATTTACAAGGCTTTACATTACGATGAAGTGTAAGCAAGGGTAGGCTAACCTTTACCCTTTTTTCATTATTTATTTGTTAGGTTTTTATTGTTTAACATTTAACCTCAGTATATGGATGACTTACAGTTAAAGGACATTGAACATTTTTCATGTTAGTGTGGGTGCTTTAATGCTGCACATGTCAGTGCAGCATTAAATCAACCATTTCATTTGTACATCCTTACACCAACCTACACACACCTCCTAACACCCCCCCCCTGACACCACTCCTCTGTCCTCTCCTCCTCCTCCCCTGACCGCCTGGCTGCCAGCGGCCTGGACAGCGCGTCCTGCTTCCAGGTGCTGTCCCTCATGAAGTCCCTGGCCCTGGGCGGACGCACCATCATCTGCACCATCCACCAGCCCAGCGCCAAGCTCTTTGAGCTCTTTGACAAGGTAGAGGCCCAATCCCAACGTCCGCACTCACAGACTCACAGACTCACGGGCTTTGAGGCGCGTTCCCACGAGGGCTTAGGGCCGTCCCACCGTGAACTCGTCAAATGCACGAGGTTCTCTCGGCGGCATTTTCGAGCACTTGATGCAGACTTTCCGTAAGTCCGCATCGATGCGGACTTAGCCCGAGGGAATTTCCCACAGTTCATAGCGATGTGACGCTACATACGGGTTACCGTGGTTACCAGGGGGGGAAGTGTGAAAGACGACGCTGAGAAACGTGGCCGCACTTGTCGTCGGTGTTGTCAGGGTGACGTGAGGGCGCCGTCCCGTTCCTCTTGATACCATCTCAAGGACCTTGCAGCCTCACCCACTCAATCACTTACCAGCTGACGTCACTTAAGTCTCTGAGGGCTCAGGGCTTAAGCCTTAGGGGGGACATTGAGCCGTACTTCTAGAACAACAGACCCGTGGTGAAACAAACATGATTTAAAACGTGCTAACTGAATAAACCCATGATTCACCCGCGCCGCACGCGAGCCGTGTATACAGTACATTTCTGTGAGTGACAATGCTGACAGCCAATCAGAATCTTCAGGGTCAGAGTCACATGGTGACATAGTGAGAATGAAAGGAAGATGGCTGAGGCTAGACAGGGTGTAACCGCCACGCCGCATGCATCTAACCCTCCCCGTCATCTCCTAGAGACAGACAGCGATGCTGCGTAGCGTCCTGTGCTTTATATTCCTGACAACATATTCGGCGATCCATGACTGTGGTTATGTCAGCACTTCATGTATAATTCATACAGTCGCGGTGGCGCTGTGTTCAGTGTGTTCCCATCTCTTATACTGTATCTGTCTCTCTCCCTCACAATATCCCCCTTCCCTCTCTCCCCTCCTTCCCTCCCTCCCTTCCTCCCTCCTGCTTCCCTCCTCCCTCCCCTCTCCCTCCTCCCCTCTCCCTCCCTCTCCCCTGGTCCTCACTCCCTCCCTCCCAGCTCTATATCCTCAGTCAGGGTCAGTGTATATACAAGGGCACCGTTCCTTATCTCATCTCCTACCTGAAGAACCTGGGCCTCCATTGTCCCACCTACCACAACCCTGCTGACTTCAGTGAGTACAGGGAGTAATGTTACACCGGGTGGGGGGGGGGTTCACTTCACACATACCGGTATGTCAGCAGCATTATGAAGTATTGCGTGGTTATGTTTTGCCATAATAATTAAATGAACATCCTAGACAAGACTTGATTAGATTACATTAGATCACACTAGGCTAGATTGGATTGCATTACATTACATTACATTAAACTAGGCTAGGCTAGATTAGATAAGATCAGGCTAGGCTAGATTAGGGTAGGCTAAACTATATTCAATTAGATTAGGCTAGACTAGATTAGGCCAGTGTCTTGGCAAGTTCCTTATAGGATATTGCATCAATGGACAGATGAGACTTCTAAATGAAAAGTAACACCCAGTGCAATACTTGTAGAAGTGAAGAGTATTTAATGTATGCATCCACCAGTCTCCTCTCTAGTAGACTGAGCCCTGATCATAATGTTACAGAGTCCTTTAAGCCCAGGTTCACCCCTTCACAGGGAGGATCTGTCATTAAGCAAAGAAAGCAGATCCATGCATTAGTGGGGCAGTAAAACAGCTCAAGGAACTGAGGTGAGGGTCACCAGGGGTTTAGTACCCCTGCATATGTACGACCAACAGCTAGGGGTCCGCTGCTTATCTTTATGACCCACAGCGGCGAGCCGGCTCAAGAAGTTTAAAGAAGACCTTAAAAAGTATAAAACAGAGTTATGTGGGTCTTGACGTCATGGCGCGTCTCTCCCGGTGTGTCCCAGTCATCGAGGTGGCGTCGGGGGAGTACGGGGATCTGAACCCGGTGCTGTTCGAGGCGGTCCAGGGAGGACTCTGCTCCGACGAGGGCAAGAAGAACTCCAGCGACGAGAGTGATTCATCCTGCCACTCCCAGTGTTACAACGTGAGTGTTACACACACACACACAGGCATGCATGCACGCACACGCACACACAAATTAATCAATCAATTCTCTCTCTTCTACTAGTTGAAATGCTTCAGAAAAATTTCAATTTTAGTTAGGAGGAACCTCATAACAATAGTTTTCTGATTCTGATGGTTGTGCTCTTTATGTGATCCACAGGACCGGGGAACCATGGAGAAACACAGCTTCGCCACCAGCACCTTCACACAGTTCTGCATCCTGTTTAAAAGAACCTTCATCACGATATGCAGAGATGTGGTACGCCAGGATCACGTTACTGGTTACCCATTACATCACAGATACCGCCCCTGCCCCTTTGCCCGCATTTGGCTAAAGTGCTCCTCTGGCCAAACCCCATGCCTGAAGCTCCATCCCTTGAAGGAGGGATCCCTCTTCTGTGTTCCTTCTCATGGGTTTTTCAGTTTTCCTTGGCCTTTAGATGACTTAGTGTTAGAGGAGGGTGTGGTAAGACATGGGTCCGTGAAGCCCCTAGATTATACTATATGGCTTTATATATGTGACCACCGGCGCTGCATTGATACGTGGCCATGCTTGTATTTCCCCCAAGGTGTTAACCCACCTGCGAGTGATGTCCCACATATGTGTTGGCGTGCTGATCGGCCTCCTCTACCTGAAGATCGGCAACGACGCCAGCAAGGTCTTCAACAACACCGGCTTCCTCTTCTTCTCCATGCTGTTCCTCATGTTTGCCGCCCTCATGCCCACCATCCTGACCTGTAAGAGATATGGGAAAATTTTACTACACATTTTAAATAATTATAATCATGATCTTGCCTGAATGAAATACGTGTGGAGAAAGCAAAACACCCTAGGCCATGGCTAACAGTGGAGTATGTTAAAATAAGAGTCACCTTATCAGGAGATGGCTGATGGTAAAGAATAGATGGGATGATGTGGTTGGTGAATGCTTATGGGAGGAATCCACAGAGGATGCTCTGAGTTTAGGACGACAGCTTCTTTGCAAACTCAAGCTCAGACTCTTATGCCGCTTGTTTCAAGTGACAATAAAAGTCCTTAAACTTTGACACTTCAGCTTCTCTACCGCTCTTATTATTTCAAAGTATTTAAGTGTTATTTATCCACCACAGAGACTGAGCTTTACTCAACTGTAACCATTAGCACTTGATATATGATATCTACTCTGTTTGCACTACCACTAATATAAAACATGATCATAATCATTGTTGTTGTTGCCAACCATGCGTTTCTGAGTAGAGCCACTTTGCACTCTTCCCAGTTGTTTTTCGAAACCCGCTTGTGCAGCACTTCAATGTTTTTTTGGAGCTGCTTCGGTTGAAAGTGTGTCCGCTACGACTAAATGTAAATCAAAAAGGTGTTCTGCTTCCATCAAAAGCTCCGTCACAAATTTTTTTTTTGCTTCTTCCGCCCTTTTTGCTCCAGTTCCTCTGGAGATGTCCGTGTTCCTCCGGGAGCATCTCAACTACTGGTACAGTCTGAAAGCATACTACCTAGCGAAGACCATGGCGGATATACCCTTCCAGGTAACTCCTTACAAAGGACACAGAATAAAACCCCTCTAGCGACACAAGCATAAACAAAACTAAAATAATAACAGCAACTCTCCTTTGCCGCTAGGTCATCTGTCCCATCATGTACTGCAGCATCGTGTACTGGATGACAGAGCAGCCCCCGGAGGCCGGGCGGTATCTCCTCTTTATGGCTCTGTCCACGTCCACGGCTCTGGTGGCCCAGTCCCTGGGCCTGCTCATAGGGGCCGCATCCACCTCCCTGCAGGTACACACCGCCGTGCATACGCTCCGGAAATAAAGTACTGTTGTTATCACTGTGTAGCAATCTCCCAGCTACCTACCACTGGAAGTGGCTTCTGCAGGGCTCCTCTGAAGGACAGGACACGGGTGGATGATGGAAACCGGTTTATTGTAAACAACAATGGTTTTGTTGGCAGAGCAGGTGGTCTCCTGCTGACATCTAGCACTCTGTCCTGAGTGTGTGTGGGGGTGGCTGGTTTAACCTTGGGCTTGATTGCTGGATGCACCACAGGTGTGCAGCCTCACCTTAGCCCCAGAGTCTACTCAGCCTGACTCGGGCCTCAGGTGAGGCTGCTTAAACCAGACACCAACCACACACACTCCACACACTGCTTACAAACCCTCTAGAACCCTCAGATCATCAGACTGGTCTCCTTACAGTCAGTACCCATGATCATAAACTAATCTGGTGGAGGTGCATTCAGTCCTTATGGCCCCACTCTCTGGAACAAACGACAACCGTGTTGTGTTTTAAAAGCAAAGCTAAAGACCTGTCTGTTCTCTCAGGCCTATGGCTGCTAGTGCCTACATCTCTGTCTCTCTCTCTCCTTCTGTCTTGGGTGTATGTGAGTGAACGTGTTGCACGGACATATGTCTGGGTATGTTTGTGTGGGTGGGTGGGCAGGGGATGAATTATTCTATTCATAAATATGTATAAATGATTTATTTTATTATACTTTTTGGTTTTATATTTGTATGGATTTTTATGGTTTTAGATTTTGGTTTATATGTGTATTTTCTTTTTCTTTTTCTTCACCACGAAGACGTTGACGAGTGTGCGCTGCCCAGCACGTGCCCCAGAGGAACATGTACCAACACGGATGGTTCCTACACATGCCTCACCTGTCGGCCAGGATTTAGAGTCCCTGAGGATGGACATCAATGCGAAGGTTGGGCGTTCATGTGCTCACTGTATTCACACAGGATGTGTGTGTGTGTGTGGGAGTATGAGATGGCGTTTAGGCCATATTTCATACTTAACCTCTCTCTCACACCATCATACATACACTCATACACATGCACCTTCATTACATCTCACACGCCATACTCTCCCTCACATGTGTGTGTGGGTGGGTGGGTGTCCATCAAGAGATAATAAACCATATGTATGTTCTTGTTTTCTTCTGCAAATGTGTGTGTGCCGTGCCGTGCCTGTTCTGTCCCTAGGAATAGGTCACAACAACAGGTGTAGCTCAGTTTTGACGTTAGAAAATCCCGAACTGGTTCCCCTCCAGGTGATTCGAACAGAACATCGGACGCCGCTTTTTCTCATTACCGTTCTTTTTTCGTTTCTTCTGAGCACATAATCCCAAAATACTCCTCGTAGACATCGCATCATCGCTGGATCCCCCCAGTATCTGGCAGTGTTCTCCCCGATTCTTTGCTCAGAAACAATGAGACATCAGCTTCCCAAATAGAACCGTGATGAGGTCTGGATGTCTGAGGCAACGCTCGGGCCCGGGGACACGGAGAGCTGTTGTCGACGTTTCAGGAACTTCTTGTTCCAGCCATTACCGAGGCAGGCTGATTGGGCAACGGCGGAGTCTTTATTTGTTCAGAGCCAGGGGGACGGTAATGCGGACCATGACGTGTCTTGTCGTGCGGCATTGTGTCTCCTGTCTCCAGATGTGGACGAGTGCTCGGCCGATAACGTGTGCCCCGGCCAGCTGTGCGTGAACGTGCCGGGGTCCTACGCCTGCAGGGGCTGCGGGGCGGGCCTGCGGTTGTCCCGGGACGGCGTCACCTGCGAGGGTAAGGACCACCCTCCGCCCGCCTCGGTCCGCCTGGGAGCGGATCTGAGGACGGGCTGTAATGTAGACACGCACAAACCTGAATAAACTGAATCTTTTACATCGTTCATTGGTCTTGACATGATCTATTAGATGCCGTGAAATGGCTGCTTTAGTGAATCCGGGAAAAATTACGACTGTCATGACTTCATGGGAGGAGAACCGAGGGGGAAAACTGTTTTAAAAGTGTTTAAACACTGAGTCAGTCATGTGCAACATGTTATTGATTGCGAGTACGGCTCTAGCTGTGAGCGAGGGGCGGGGAGTGTTCTGCGATATGATGTCTTTGCTCGGGGAAAAAAACAAAACTGAAATAAAATAAAGTTTCATAGAGCCCCAAAGTAAGAAATCCAACTCGACCTCTGATAGGAGTTTAATGGATGCCTCTGATGCCATGGAAAATATTGAGGGGGGCGTATCGGGGAAACGCAGCCAACCGTTCCCCTCGCCGTTCCTGACCCGTTGAACTCGTCCGACGAACCCGACGGCAGTGCAGGGCCATCTCAAACACGTAACAATGGCAGCCACTATTTTCCCTATAAGAAACACAATCTGTACCGGGGTGGAGGAATTTCCAATGATCACATAACAGTGAGCCCACGACTGATTCTAGATACAGTAATTATATGCTACCTGTAATAGCTTGCTGTTTTGGAATGGACGTCCATCCCGCATACTTATCTTTCCACCGCTTTTAATAAGTCACTGTCAGTGCAAACTAATAAAGAGGGCTTTTCTTTATGGTGCATACTTGGTTTGGCCGGACCAATCACAACTACCGAAAAAATGTGAAATCCTGGCACCTCTAAACTTTGCCCCCGAGAATTCTTCCCTCCAGAAATCATCGTTTGTCTTCTTCTTCTTCTCTGGTTTTTTATCCGACAGACGTGGACGAGTGCCGGAGCCCGGGGGCGTGTCCCGGGGGGGTGTGCGCCAACACGCACGGCTCCTTCTCCTGCATGGCCTGCGACCCTGGCTTCGTGCCCGACGGGGGGTCCTGCGAAGGTACCGACGAAATCCGATTACCGATCAGTCATCTGTTGCCGCCTTTTTTTGTGATGGCACATCGTCCCGTGCGCGGACACAGCATGAGTCACCCCTCGCTGATGCATGACATTTCTGACACGTCCCCCTGCAATCTGTGAGCTTTTTAGACGATAAACTCCGCGTCTATTTGAACCCGGAGCCAAAGACTCACAGCTGGTGTGAATGTGTCATTGGATGACGTTTGCGTCTGTGTGTATAAGCGTCTCTGTTTTCGTTGCGTGTGTGTGTCTGTGGCTTTTTGGTCCATATGCCGGCGCGGCGCGGCGTGATGTGTGTGGTCTTGTGTATCCGCGCGCGTGTGTGTGTTTGTCTGTGTATACGTGCGCCGCGCGTCCTTGGCGCTCAGAGAGATGTGCGTAAACATGTGACATGTAATCAACGTTGGAATTTAAATGCGCCGGTGTGCGCGCACGTGTGTGTGTGTGTGTTGGCAACAGATGTGGACGAGTGTCTGACTGGGATCTGTGGAGAAGGAGAGTGCCTGAACACCGAGGGCTCCTACGTGTGCATCTGCTCCGACGGATTTACCACCGGCACCGGGGCCACCGGCTGCCAAGGTAAGACGTCCCAGCAGAGAATGACCTGCAGGACGATTTACTGTTTAGTCACTAATCAGACATTTTGATCAAAACGAACATAGTGTAATACAGAGACATGTCATGAGGGGGCAGATCCTGTAGACATGGATCAAAGCCAGTACCTTTTGGCTGGGGGTCCAAAGCCTTAGCCACCACTATCGCGCTCCCTATATTATGAATGTGTTTATATAGATGATATAGTTTGATTCCTTGTTACCTAGCTGGCCTGCTCCTGTTACCTGTTAGTTTAAGGCGGGTTGGCAGGCGTTAATAGGAAGTTATCCCTCCCCTCTCGATCACGGACCACGCCCTGTGAGAAGGCCCTGTCTGAGACCCCGTACCCCCTTGGCACGGGTTGCCGAAGCAGCCATTGTGTGTAATGGGCCATGGCCTGACATCAACCGTCTCGCCGCTCCGCCTTCAGCTCGGACATCAGTTTGATGATATTCCAACCGCACCCAGTGACCTGCCGGTCACCGTGAAGGGAAACAAAACCAAGGCTTATTATTGGCCAGAGTGGAGGAGATTTTCCCCCTTCAGAACAGGCTGAAGCATTTGCTGTCAAAGATGTTTAATTAGATTAAATGGCTTGGGCTAGAATGTCATAATTGGAATCAGTGTTGTTACTGTGGTTTCGTGAGGAGGAGGAGAAGGCGGAGGCGGAGGTGATCTCAAGTGGCAGGTCCAAAGCAAACTTGCCTTGTCATGATGTACAGCCGTTACGTGCGGGGGGAGGCTAGTCTTGGCCAGGCCATGGTGGGGGACCACGGCCTTGCGAACGGGCCCCATCTGCTTACTGCCTTCCTTCCTCAGACCAGTGTTTTGCTGTGCAGCGCGGCGCAACAACGCGTGTAGAGGCAGATGCTTATAAAGTTTAGACTAACCCCTGGGATCCCGGGTAGACAGTCGTCGTAAAAACGGAAGAAAAGGCAGACTTCTTGGCAGGTGTGGCCAAGAAATACTTCGCTTAATGCAGGCGGATCTGCAAAGAAACCCCAGCAACAGAAAAGAACTGCAAAAATATGCATAATTGAGTTGAGCACAAGTGACCAGGTCCAAGTTGGGTTCAAGAAATCCCAATCCCTTTTTTTTTTCATCAAAATGATCAGTTTACAGTTTTTAAGGTCACATTTTTCTCTGCTTACCTCTGTAACCTTGTTTTGTCTGCTTTCGCAAACATGCGTTCATGTCTGCCCTTCCGAAATATTTGTCTCATTATCACATGTTGGGGAGGGGAGAGGGGGCTATTCCCTTGTGTTGGATTTTTCCCTACTTTCCCTGCTTTTACCCCCGCCTATTAGCCCGGGTCCAGATAGGTTTCTAGATATGGTGTCATGCTACAATTATTCCCCGATTTATGGTTAATCAGCCTCGTAGCCTTAATTATTAATGTTACGAGGCTGAGGGAATGTCTTGAACTTGAAATCCTGGGGTATGTGATTCTTTTCCTTGTTCTCCTGTTTCCTGTTTTGCCAGTCCCATTATACCGTTAAGAGCTCCAAATGGGCAATGCGTCTTGTGTTCAGACAAGCGCTTGATTACAAATGCACTCCAATTGCAATACTTATGAGAAGGTCTAATATTCGCCCGTGACTTGATGAGGATAAACGAGGTAGATGGGGATAATGAGTGGGAATCAATATGCCACAAATCTAAAACCTCTAAATCTTTAATCTCCCCCCCCGCCCTCCGTCTCTCACTCTCTGTCTCATATTTTTATGTTTTCCCATTCTCTCCCCGCTGCCCTTTGCTCTCCTGTGTATCGTGTCCCGTAGATGTGGACGAGTGCACCCAGGACAACTTCTGCGCCAGGGGCCGGTGTGTCAACACCGACGGATCCTACCTCTGCCTGTGCGATGTCGGCTTCAAGTTCAACCCCGCCGTCTCCGACTGCGAGGGTAAGACACGGTCTAAACTGCACCCGGGAGCTCGCTCTTTGGACGCTATGTAATGCCGAATTCTTGAATTATTTTCATGTTTCATTTTTGGCCGAGACTCTGGGAACCCCGCGCTGGCGTACGCTCGCCCGGTCAAATTGGAGCAAGCTAACTACGTACTCACGAGTCGTTTCGCTGTCACGCGACATTTGCGTGCGAACGCGCCCAGCGTAGCGTAGCGCCGGACATGATTGATGGCGTATAGGGCGAGCGCCGCGCCGCTCGGGGACCGGTTGGAGGCTACAGGTTAAGTCTCCCCGAGCCCTCCTTCCCGGTTTTTCCTCGCGGGGTGGCGGTGCTTCCTGCTGCTGCTCCCGCTGCCGCTGCCCTCCTGCACTCCTTCCTCCTCCTGTCCTGGGGGAACATGAATGACCCCATTGTGAGAGAGGAGGTGTTTCTCCCTCTGGAACGTCTCCCTTTAGCTCCTTCACGAGTTCTTC